>VZTU01002715.1:207-32170 GCA_013400835.1 Zapornia atra | reverse complement strand
TGTCCGCCGCTTTCCATCACCGCCCGCACCTGGTGCACCAGCCGGCGGCGGCGGGAGGCGCGGCGGGAGGCTGGGCGCAGGGAGGCGCGCATCACCTGCCGCCCATGTCGCCGCCGTCGGGGCAGCCGCTGCTCTACGCGCAGCCCTACGCGGGTCTCAACGGGATGCTGGGCCCGCCGGCGCCCGCGCTGCACCACGGGCTGCGTGACCCGCTGGGCGCCGAGGAGGCGGGAGCCCACGAGCTGGCGGCTTCGCCGCCGCCGCTGGGGCCGCCCGAGCCGTCGGACGAGGACGCGCCCAGCTCCGACGACCTGGAGCAGTTCGCCAAGCAGTTCAAGCAGCGGCGGATCAAGCTGGGCTTCACCCAGGCCGACGTGGGGCTGGCGCTGGGCACCCTCTACGGGAACGTCTTCTCGCAGACGACCATCTGCCGGTTCGAGGCGCTGCAGCTGAGCTTCAAGAACATGTGCAAGCTGAAGCCGCTGCTCAACAAGTGGCTGGAGGAGACGGACTCCAGCACGGGCAGCCCCACCAACCTGGACAAGATCGCGGCGCAGGGCCGGAAGCGCAAGAAGCGCACCTCCATCGAGGTGGGCGTCAAGGGCGCCCTGGAGAACCACTTCCTCAAGTGCCCCAAGCCCTCGGCGCACGAGATCACCTCCCTGGCGGACTCCCTGCAGCTGGAGAAGGAGGTGGTGCGGGTCTGGTTCTGCAACCGGCGGCAGAAGGAGAAGCGCATGACGCCGGCCGGGGTCCCGCACCCGCCCATGGAGGACGTTTACGCACAGGCGGACACGTCGCCGCTGCACCACGCGTTGCCCGGCGCCGTGCAGTGACTGCCCGGCCCCCGCCGCCGCCGCAGCCCCGACGGGAGCGGGCTCGGGCGGCGGGAGCCGCGCTTTAATTTATTCCTCAGACTGGCCCGGCCCCGCCCGCTCCCCGCCGCATTNNNGCGCTGTATTTATTCGCCCGCCACGGGCGCCCTGCGCGCCGGAGCAGCCCGCGGCCGCAGCAGCAGTAGCCAAAGGTTTGCGATCTCTAATTTATTCCTTCCCTCGCGTGGCCGACGGGGCCGGCAGCATCCCCCGGCCCGGTCCGGCCCCGCTCCGCCCGGCCCGGCCCGGCCCGGGCTCTCCCGGAGGACGCTTCGATATCGTTTCCCGGCCCGTTTCTATTTATTTTCTAACCGTGCGCGGAGCTCTCTCTTCCCTCCCGTTGGTGGGTTCGGTCCGGTCCATCCCCTTGGGTTTTCGGTTTGGTTTTTTTTTTTTGTTTGTATCTTTATTGCAAATCCAATGTAGACTGCGAGGGTCCGTTTCTATTTATGTTATAGTAAATATTTTATTACTTGCATAAACCATTTACCCAGGAACCGGTCTCGTGTCGTCTTTGCGGCGCCCAGCCGGGAGCGGAGCGGGCTGGGCCGTACCGGAGGAGCCCGGCAGTCGGGACTGGGAGCGGGCCGGGCCGTACCGTGCGGTGCCATCCCGGAGGAACCCGTCGGCCGGTGCCGGGAGCGGCGCGGAGCATCCTCCCGCCGCCGGCGGGTCTCGCTTCGTCGCGGCGCTTCGCTCCCGGGGCTGCCCCGACGGGTTCCCCCCGCTCCGTGTCCCATCCTTCCCCCGGAGCTCTTCCTTCCGGGGCTCGGGCAGCTCCGGGACGCCCCGTCGTTCCCCGGTAGCCGGCGGCGTTTGCCCATCCCGTTACCGGCGCTTCGGGGAGAACTTCCCCGCCGGTACGCTGCCTGCGCACGGTTAAACCTCGCCACGACACCGAGCTGCGGGGCTGGCGAGCGCCCGCGGAGGGTCGTAGTCGTGCGCTGGTTGTAACGCGGGGTGTAACTGACCTTTAACGTAACTTTCCGCAGCTGCGGTGCGAGTAGAGGCCGGTGTAAGCGGCGCTCGTGGGTCCCTCCGGCCGCAGAAGCCTCCGATGGGCGCTAGTGTAGCCGAGAAGATGCCTTTCCCCATGCCCCAGCTCTCCCTTAACGCCCTAATCGGATTTTGCGCGTGTGACAAGGAAGGCTGGGCAGGTAGCTACCGCGGTCTCTTGTTTCTCGAAGGATCAGCTCGCATCTCTGCTCCAAACCTCCCCTCTCCCCGCAGATGTCACGGAAAGTCGTGCGTGAGGGTGTGCGTGCGGGTCCTGCGGTCCCCGCGGGGTTTGATGTGTTGGGAGAACTTTGGGAGCGTGTGCCCGTCCCGAGCTCTGATGAAATCTATAGTCGAAATCCAGTAGCAAAGCCCCAAATTCTTCCTTTTCATGTGGCAGAGGAGTTACCAGTGTTCTTGAACATCCGGCACTTGGTAGTTTCCCTTGCTTGACCCTTGGTACAAATTACCTGCTGTGAGAACAGAAGGCTTAAAAGGGATTTTTCACATTATTTTTAGTGGTAGCGCTGCCTTCTGCATTGGAATCTGTATATCATTATTTATATCTACATTTTTAACATAGCAAATGTAACTTGCCCTCAGACTTACCCATGAAAATTCTTGTGTTTGCTGCAGTTTGGTTTTGTTGCCTTTTGTGCCTTTTTTGGGGGGGGGTGTAGGATACTACAGATGCGTTGCTGCTCAGGCAGGTAAATCATCTTCTAAATGTCTCTTAAAATGCAGCTGCTCTACATCAGCTAATACAAAGCTGTTAGGTTTTCCTCGCCCAAAATTCTAGCAAACTGCCTTCCTAGAGTTTAAAATAAAGTAAACTAACTTTGGGCAGTTCTTTCCTTAGATGCCTCGTGTGATGCTCATCAGCAAGCAAATAAATCGTTGGCTTTGGGGTGCAACTAAGGTAGCAAACGCTGCAGTTGAGTGTATTCACAACTTTCCTTGGCTTGCCGAGCATAATGAGAGGTCTCCCTTAAAGGATTCAATGTGCATTGTGTGTGTTGTCAGCTTTTGTTACGGACTTAGCTTCCTTTTTGTGATGTGACCGGTTTTTATACAAAAGCCCGGGGTTGTAGGGCTGTTGTAGAGATCCTGGCTCCCAAAAGTTTTTGCTGTATTTCCTGAATAATGGCTAATTTCTACAGCCAGGCACATGCAGTTGCTCAGATGATATGCTCCAGTGTTTTAAAAAAAAAGAGTGATGATTTGAGGGTTTGAGTCACTGTGTTGTTTAAATTAATTTCCAACTCTGGAAAATCTTCCCTGAGCTTTTCTTTTGTGTGTTTCACCCACATACTGTTGTGTTTAACGTCTGGTGATGCTGTAACTCTGCAGCCGGGAAGGATTTCTGTGTGATAGCCAGGCTTTAAGGGAAGAAACAAAATCAGAAAGGAAACAAAGGAGGGGTTTATCTTCTCTTCTTTTTTTTGAAGAAAACAAACTCTTGTTTGCATTGAATGATTAATTGTTCTGCTTTTCCACACCGGGGTGATTTGGGTTCTGAACTAACCTGGCAAACAGTGTTTGATACTTGGAGGGGAAGGGTCAGTTTTCGCATCGCCTTCTGGTAACGGACGAGATGCGCTGTGAGTGCTGGGGAGGGCGAGCACCCTTGGGTTGTTCGGTGTGTCAGATTGGATAAGGCGCTGGCAGCCCCTCTGCATTAGCTCTTTCGTGCTGTTGAGCAGCAGAAATCAAGCACACTTTAGAGCTCTCCTCTCTGCGGCGCCGCGGCGCTCAGCCGGTCTGGAAATCAAATGCCCCAAAGGTTTGCCTCTCTTAGAAGAACTTGTTAGATTTCTTGGCCAAGGATTAAATAGCAATTACAGGGGGAAGACAGGGGTTTTTTTTAAATTTAATTTTATTTGGGTTTTGGTGGTGGTTTCTTGCTGGAGTGGAAGTGTGAGCTGGTACTGCTCCATCAGGAGTAAAGCACGCGGGGGACTGGTGTTGGCACGATGGATGTGAGGATAGCAGCCTAGCAAAGCACAGACGAATGTGGAGTAGGAAGTGTAGGTGAGGAAGAGGAGTTGTGCACATCACCAGCGTTAGAGTTTAGGTGTGCAGGGGTGTCAAACCCCGGGATGGAGGGGGCTGCGGGAGCTCCCTGCTGTTGGGCAGCACCTGGCCCCAGCAGATGCTCACTGTGCTCAGGGCAGGTGCTCGCCCCCAGCGTGCTGTCCGGTGACTGGTGACTTGTTTGCCCACACAAGGTCCCGTGTGCATGATCTGGGGGTGGGGGGGGCTGGCACCCAGCTGGTGAAGCGTGGAGTCAGGCCTCGGACCGGTGATGTGGAGGGGTGGCCGAGGGCTCTGGGGCCGTCCGGGGTAGTGGGCATCGGACTGATGCATCCTTGATGTGAGCCCCCAGCCCTTCCCTGAGCTGTGCCTTCTGCATTTGTCACCCTGCCTCTGCTCTGGGGGTACCTGGGAGGTCGGCTGCGCTTCCCAAATCCTGTTGTCTTCGTGCATTTGGTTATCAGCAATTTTAGGATGTAGCTGTTCTGTGAGGAGGCAGGACCTATTCGGTAGGGTACTGCCGCTCTTGGGAAGGTGGAGGGTTGCTGCTCAGCTTTCCTGTGTGCTATGGGAAGGGAGTGCTGCGCCCACACCTAACTTTCTTTTCACATTTCTTAGGGTGTTCTTGCTGCCTCTTGCAATCCAGGGAGCGCTTGCTCTGCAGCACCTGCAGAAGTGACCCCAGCATCACAGCCGGCCTCGCTCGGCACAGCCACACAGCGTTACCGGTGCCGTATCCATCAACAAGCTCTGCTAAGCACTATCCACTCGAGCCTGATCCCAGCCAAGTGCTGGGAATGCAGACTGTCCCCTGAGCAGCTTTCTGAGCAGCAGTGGGAACGCTGCGATCCCTGTCCGTGTAAACTCAGAGCATCCCTGTTTGCACCTTAGAATCTGGTTCTGACTCTGCCCATCCCTACTTGCTCCCTCCTTCACAAGAAGGGATTTTCAGCACTGTCTGGTTGAGCCTACATATTTTAATTCCATGCTAATGTTGTTTGCATGTATTTTAATTCTATGCTAATGCCACTGTTGTTTGGTTGGAGCTGGATCAGCCCGGGGAAAGCTCAGCCTCAGTGTTGTTGTTTCACGGGTGTTGGAAACAGGTTTTGGGTCGTACCCCCAGGACATGAGTCCACAGCTGTGGATCTGCTGCTCCTGGATCTGCCTTGTACTGTTTCTTACAGTTGGGATGTTTAAACCTGGCACGTTCTGGCCAAGAAACCCTGAGCTGGTGCCCGTCACGTGTGTTCGGGACAGGAGCGCAGCCTGCTGTGGCTCTGCAGGGGGGTGCAGGAGGGCTGGCTGCCCCCCCTCGGCTCCACGCTGGGGCAGGAGCTGTGATGGGGGGGAGCTGTTGGGTTTAAAATGCTGAATGGCCATTGATGAAACTGTCTGGTCTTGCTAAGATTGATACTGCTGCTTAGACCCGGCCTGACAGACCCTGCTGAAGCGGGCAGCTCCAAAGAAAGGGGATTTCTCCAGGCTTAGACCCACGAGTAAGGGCTTACACCAGCGAGTTAGAGCTGGGCTGTGGTCAGAATCCCCTCTCTGGTTTGCATGTGTGTGCATACAGGAAGCAGGCAGAGAAGGAGCTCGTTAAGCCTTTCGTGTAGACTCCCCCTGCGCTTCGCAGAGCTGATTGATGGGCACTCGGCATCTCCACCACTTGTTATGTGTGGGTGAGTGTGACCACGGGGGCAGCAATACAGCCTGCTGGCTTCACCAGGCCTTCTCCGCTGCTGTTCGTGCTGACTGCACCCATGGAAGTTCCCCCCTGCCTGGTTTCAGTCCGATCTGCAGGCTTCTTCCTGCCCTGCGCAGGGACCGTGAGGTTGCACTGGCAGCGTAACTGCGGGTGATGCTGTACGGGGGGTGTAACGTGTGTGTTCGATCAAGGCCAGGTGAACATTTCATGTCCCTGGAGAGCACATTATTTTTGGTGTGGGTCAAAATGAGCATTAATTCCTGTGAGGCTTGTAGAGGTGTGTGAGTTACAGGGGCGCTCTGGTGCGTACGCTGCTGCGAGCGCTTGCTGCGGAGGACAGCGATGCCCACACCGACCCGTCAGGATGTTTTCACTTGGCTTCCCTCTCTAGCAGCGCTCTCCGGAGCGTGGTGCCCCCCAAAAGCACCCCCACGATGCCTCCAGCACCCAGGTCGTGTTTCCTTGTGGACACGCCGGCTTCTTGCAGCTCCATGGAGCAATCTGCTCTTCATCCCTTTGCCACTTATTGTCCTTCTGAGCCTTCTCGCGTTCTCAGCCCCGCAGCAGCTGCTCCAGGGCCAGGATGGGCAGCGGTCACCATGGGTGAAGAACAGTATTTCTTTCATACTGCTTCCAGAGCTGGCTCTGCTGGCGGTGAGGAGGCGGGTGGCCTGGCCGGAGCTGCCCTGCTCCCCGTCTGGGGAGCTGTACCCCGAACAGCTGAGTGCTCTGCAAGTAAATGAATGAACAAGGGCACAGAAAGCTCCTTGCAGATGTCATGTATGTGCACAAGAGGTGTCAGATGCGCTGTGGAAGTGCCTGTTCCTCCCCAGGGATCGATGCAAGGTACAGGAATGCTGAGGGGTGGGTTTTTGTGTCACTGTAGTTTCGTTTGGGTGTTTTGCTGTGGAAGTTTGTCCCGTGGTTTCTCATACCTGGAGCTTGAGGTGTGTTAGTACCTCTTATACATCCTTAGAGGCTGCGTGGCTTCAAGGTTACACTTGATCTTAAACTCATAACTAGCCAAAACTCTGGGAAATTAATTTGTTTACACATCTGTGCCTTCTGCAGGTTGGTGTTACAGAGCCAGGCCATTGCATCTTTACCTTTGCTTTTTAAAAATCTGTGATCAGTTGGAAATGGGAGACGGTTTTTTTTTTTTTAGTCAGGTTTCAGGCTCCCCAGTCACAGGCAGAGGAAGCGAGAGCTTGCTGAATGCAGGCAGGGAGAGATCTGCTGCAGCGTGGTTAGCCAGCTTGCCGCAGTGGAGACGTGCCTCCAAAGCGGGATCGGAGCTCCTGGGTTTTCCTCTCGGCTCTCCTGAGCTCCTCACATCTTCCTTGAGGACCATGAGAAACTTCTCTTCTTTCTCCCCCAGCAGTTTTATGTCTCGGGATGTAACGAATCTCTCCTCAGGTTGTAAGGGTTTTAATGTCTGTGGGGTGCTGAGAGGAGCTTGGTGAGGAGAGCTACGGCAGTGTGTGGTGGTCCTGGGCCAGTGGTGTGAACAGGAGGGGCTTGCAGCTCCAGTGGCAAGGCTGTACTGGAGCCCGAGGCACGGTGCGGGCAGAGCCCCACTGTGCTGCAGGGATGCCGGAGCTGCTCCCCTGTTCCCAACCCTGCTGACCCAACGACACCATTATCACCAAAAAGCCTCGTGTCGTGGGGGTCACGCTACAGGCCACCAGAGAGCTTGGGGTTGTTTGGGGTTTTTTCTCTTCCTTTAAACTTTTATCGCTTCAGAGAATCCAGCTGGAGTCACCTGTGGGAAACAAGGGGTTTGAGAAGCTGTGAGCAGCCCAGCACGGGGCCAGCAGGAAGGATGCCGAGTTCGATACGGGCAGGAGAAAAGCATCTGGCAGCTGCAGCGCTGGCTCTGAGGTATGTGTGAGAACAGTCCTGGTTCCTCGGGGCGGTGACGCAAAGGGGATGTGCTCCTGATAGGGTTCCTAGCTCTTTGTTTGCCTAAAATTACTTCATTTACTCTCAGCAGCAACATGCAATTTTATTTTCAAGTGAGAACCTTGGCTCGTGACTCGCCGAGCTCCTGGTTGCACCCGGTCTGTGCTCGCTCTCCCTTCAACAAGCCTCTGGTTGGTGTATGAAGCGCTTTCTCAGCTCTGGAAGCATCCAGCAGTCAGCTGCTGCTTCCATCGTCGTGCTGGTCGGCAGTTTGCTCTGCTGCTTGTGTGGCACCGGGCTCCTCCAGCCCCTGGGTCAGTGCTGTCCCACTGGCTGAGCAGCATCCCCATCGCCTTGCCTTTGCCCGCAATGCGGGGGGGGGGGCGGGTGGAGGGGTGGGGGCCACCTTCTCCCACAACCCCAAAACAAGTAGCCACGCTCACCAGAGACTAAAAAAAGCCCTGAGCCTGTCCCCAGAGTCCCCAAGGTGCTTTTGGTTTATCTCATGCTGTGTTTGCCCTGAACATGCTTTTAAAGTGACCGACAACTGGTCGGGTCTCTGTGGGTTTGAGCAGTGGGAACTGGTCCCACAGTCAGTGTGGGCACCCCACACCTGCCTGGCATTTGCTTTCCCATCACTATGTGTGTCTGGCTGTTTCTTTCTCCCCTGGGTGGCAGAACCAAAGCCCTTGGCAATGCTTTTTGAAGCTACATGTGTCATGTAGTGTGTTCCCTCCGCGTTAAGTCAGCTCCCAGTGCTGGTTTTGGGAGGGGAAACTGGGAATGCTGGGACACTGGGAGAGCTGAGCGCTCTCACTGTGGCTCACACACTGGTGTGTGCCTGTGCTGGGGTGTTCCTCAGGTCTGGCATTGCTCCTGGCCTCCCAGAGGAGGTCCCAGAGCCCTGCTTGCCCATGGGGGAGGGTCTAGCTGTGCCCCCTGCCCAGCCCTCTGTGGGGACAGCAGCCTCCCAGGCTGGCCCAGCCTTGCTGGTGGTGGGGACAGAGGCGGGTCAGCATCATTAAGAGGGAGAGTATCAAATCGATACCTGGAGCGTTTGATATTCTGCTTAGCAGCACACTTGTTATGTCTTTAATTACTATTTCTAAAAGCACCACGGGATGGCAAGCAAAAGGCAGAAATAAATAGCAAGGGGTGATCAATTGGGCATGAAACCCTTGTTATTGATCACCTTTAACCTCTGCTTAAACTAATGACAGAGCTACCATTTAACTGTCCCCAGGCACAGAGCGCATCAATTGTACAAGTGCCACATAAATCACGGTGGGTTGCAGCGCGTTGCCGAGCGGCCCAGGAGCCTGGCAGGGAGGGTGAGGGTCCTCTGCAGAGCTGCAGGGGGGCACTGCCCGGTGCCAAGCTGCCAGAGCACCCTCAGAGGGTTTTCTCAGGTAAGGGGCTGCTCTTTGCCCAGGGATTTCACACAAAAAGGGTCCTGAGAGCAAAGCCACGTCCTGGCTCTGACTGGGCTGCAGGAAGGACAGCATTTCCTCTGCCTGTGGCTCTCCCCAAAGAGCTAAAAAAAGATTGATGCTGTTAAAGATCCCATTGATGCCTGCTCCTGACCTCCAGATACCATGGCTGGGGGATGGCTGCCGCAGCAGGGTTTGCAGGAGGAAGGATGGAGGGGTCTGTGGTGAAGCAGGTATTCCAAGCAGCAGTTGGAGGAGGGAGCGACAGGCTGAGCACAGTGAGGATCACCTCTTCCCCTACGCCTTCAACTGGCTTCCTGAAGCATCAGCTCTGCTGGAATTGCCCTTTCTATTTGGTATTGGGGATGCAAGGAGGGGTGGGGAGGGTGTAAAAAATTCAAGATGTGCAATTGGCAGTGGGGTGAAGCTAGCAGAGCCCTTCCAGATAACAACAAGCATCTTCATTAACATCCAATCTACAAATTATCCCTTGAAACCCCAGGCTGGAGCTGTGCCAGTGTCGAGCACACAGCAGCGCTGTCTGTCCCGGCTCCAGCGTGGCAGCAGCGCCGTGGCCGTGCCTGACGTACGGCATCGCAGAGCTGCTGGGCGCAGGGCAAGGGGCTGCACCCTGAAGGTGCCATTCCAGTGGCTGCTCTGCAAACTCAGCTCCATGAAGAAGTGGAAATGATCTTTCCCTTGATGTCCCTCGCTGCTCCCAGTGAGACTGAGAGTGGCTTCAGCAGCAGCGGTCAAAAACCTGCTTGTTTCTTCCAGCAGTTGTTTTAGTGCTCGTTCCTGGTGAGCTCTGAGTAGGGAAGGTGGGGGGAAAAAAAATCTCCACAGCGTGGAAGAGTCTCCTTGAGCAATGTGTCTGTGTGTCCATCCTGTGCAGAAAGCTCTCAGGGATGGCTCCTGCTTCCACAAGGGTGAGGAAAAGGTCCCTTGGTTACATGGGCTGTTGGCAGCACGATGCTGAGCACACACTCTGCCCATGGCTGGCATCGCTGTGACATCCCAGGAGGACTTCCTGAGGAGCCCCTGGATTGATACACCCTTTGCCTTTGTGCTCCTGCTCAGAGAGTTGCTACTGAAACCTTAAAAATCATTTGAGCGTCCTCATCCATCAGCTATTGGAAACGTTATTGATAATGCAATCATTCCTCCTCTGGTCCCTCTGTTTCCCTTTTTTCTCTGCTGCAGATGCTGTCATTTGTCACTGCTGCTCCCCTGAAACCTTGAGAGATTATTGGGATCTGCCCAGGTGCAGCACAGGAGCACTGCAGATGCAGCACAGGGAGGCTCCTGCATCCCTCACCATCCACATGTACAGCCAGGGCTGCAGCCCATGGCTGGGGGATGGTCTGACGTGGGCCCCCTGCCAGGCTGCGTGCTCCAGCTCTGCGCTGGCCAGGCTGGGGCTCTGCTTGGTCCCTGCTAGTGGGACCCCACTCCGGGGAGTCACCAGTTTGGGTCTCCTGAGGTACCTTGTCCCTTCAGCTGTGGGTATCTCAGAGGGACCTGGATGACACGTGAGTACCCAGGTATGTCTGTTGACATGCTGCTGTAGAAGAAGCCAGAGCTCATCCTGCTGCTTCTTTGGAAAGCTGTTGTCTCCCAGGGCTTCCCAGAGCAAGTGAGCTCTGTGTGCCCAGTGTGGAGAGCAGGGCCAGGCTCTGCTGTGTTCTGCCCTGGGGCTGAATACCTCTCACAGCCATAGTTGTCATTAGCTTTAAGCTCTCCTTAGCTTTCACTTTCTAGAGGCTTCTAAGGCATCTCACAGTCACAGAATTGCAGGGGTTTGGAAGGGGCCTCCAGAGTTCATGGGGTCCAACCCCCTGCCAAAGCAGGGTCCCTAGGACAGGTCAGGGCTGCAATCTCTCCAGAGAAGGAGACTCCACACCCCCTGGGCAGCCTGTCCCAGGGCTCCCTCACTGGGAAGAAGTTCTTCCCCAGATTGGTGTGGAACTCCCTGTGCTCCAACATGAGGCCATCGCCCCTTGTCCTGTCCCCACAGACACTGCGAAGAGGCTGGCCATTTCTCCCTGTATCCCACATCTCAGAGCAGAGGGACAGCAAGTGCCATCCTGCAGCCCTTCCCCAAGCCCTGCCAGGGAGGATTCACCCCAGATGCCCATGGATAGCCACGGGGGACACGGGTGGCTGCGATCCCTGCGCGGCGAGCAGCAAAGAGGCCTGGCAAAGAGGCAGTGTCTCAGCACACAGTGATAATAAAACCCCCTTAGCTGTGGGTGCAGAGGGGCTGAGCTCCCCGCTGACAACAGCTGCGTGGAGAGCTTGGCATGGATTTGCATAGATGAAATGATTTCTCCTGCCATTCATTCAGTCTTTCTGTCTGGCAGCTTCCCTGCTCGGCACAGGAATCTGGGCTCCACACAGGCCGCATTCAGCAGGCCGCCGGCTCGCGGCCGTGCATTGCTTTGCACAGATGTCCCCGAGCCAGCCCATGAATTGTTGCTCTATGGTCACTAAGCTGTTTGGGAAAACATTTCAGATAACTGTCCTACGCACTGGGGTGACTGAATTAATGGCATTTGAATGGTCAAAAAGATAGTGTGAATTGGAAACAATGCTGCCCCTGTGGTGGGCCGCAGGAGAATTCCAGCTGGTATTTTCATTGTCAGTGAGCAAAGGCAGGGTGCTGTGCGGCCTCGCTACCTCGGAAGGGGCTGGAGGGACACACAGACCAGCCCGTCACTTCCCCCTCTGAACTTTGGAAATGCCAGGGAAGGAATGCCTTTCATCTGGCATCCCAGAGCCCCACGATACCTCAGCTGTGAGGCGGGCTCGGGGAGGGCTGCCCAGGTGCCTGCCACCCCAGCATGATGCCCCTGATGTGCACCCAATTCTGGGGTTCCACTCCCCGTGGGGGCCAAGGCAGTGCTGCTGAGGGTGCCCATGAAGGTGGAAGCAGTCTCTGCAGCACCACCATCATCCCTTGCCCAGTCTCAGGGGGATGTGTGGAGGAGAAGAGGGAGAAGGGTGTTTGCTGGCAGGACCCTGTGGGGAGCTGAGACCCACAACTGCGTGGCAGAGGCAGCATCCCCATCAGAAATGGCATCCCAACCACAATGGTTATTTCCAAGGACACTGCCCAGTCCCAAACAGAGTTTTCCCAGCATGAGAAGTCCCTGATGCAACTGGCGTTGTCCCTCATGGCAGGGACACCCATCTCCAGCCAGCCAGTGTGCCCTGTGCAGTGGCAGGTACCGCTCCAAGGAGGGTGCTTGGCAGTCAGGAGAGCTTTGTTGCATCTGGGCTTGGCAGAGCACAGTGATCCCAGCCATACATCATCGGCAAGAACGTGCGCTGGGGTAGCACATTAGAATAATACATTATTAGAGCGCTGTTGCTATGGTGATGTATTAGGGCAATATATCATTAGATACCTTCCATTGATGATGTATTACTCCAAACATGGCTCCTGCCAGCACCCGCACAAGGGCCACGGGGGGAAGGCTTGTCTTGCTGCAGACACTCTACCACTTCCCTAAGGAAGACAATCCAAGCACAGCAGCTTCTCCAAGGGGACACAGGGCAGGGGCTGGCCCGGGCCACCCCCTCCTCTCTCCTGAGGCCCTTGGGAGGCGCCGCTCACGCTGTGCTGAGCCGCTTGCTGTGCTGCCTGCGGCCCCACTGCCTGTGTTTGGGCCAAAGGACCTGCCTGTGCCTGCCAGGCAGAGGGGACAGGACCTGCTCGGGCCCCACGCTGAGCTACAGGAGTAGCGGGTGCCTGCCTGTCATGTCGGACCCGAGGCCTGCTGCTCTGGGTCCAGCACTCCCCGTCCCCCTCACACCGTGCTCTCACTCCAGGTCTCTGCGGGGCTGGAGGACATACCAAGGAAGGTATGAATTAACACAGCACTCAGCACCCGAGGGTAGCACAGGGAGGCCCCTCACACAGCAGACTGAGGCTCAGGAATCCCTCCATCTTTGCTGTGCCCCCATGTCCCATGGGACAGGCATCTCGTGGGGCAGGCGGTTGGCATCAGTGCTCCATGGGTGGCATGACTGGAGGTCTGCACAGGCTCTCACAGCCCCTAGCCTCCCCCTAACACCAAGCATAACCTTCCCCAGCGCTGGGCAGCATCTCCTCCCTGCCAGCACAGAGCGAGGCCATTCGGATGCTGCGCTGATGCTCTTCCCCTCGGCACTGAGGGACCTGGCCCCAGCCTGGCAGGAACCCAAAAGGTTGAGCCCAGGAGAAGCTCCGGCCAGCTGGGTCCCTGGGCACCCCGTGGTCTCTGCAGGGCTGCATGCTTTTCAGCTCAGAGGGCTCAATAAATTGCTTCAGCGACAGAGGCTCCGGAGAGCAGGATGGGAGAGCAGGTTCCTTTCGCTGCAGAGCGTGCAGCATGCAGCAGATATAATTTGACTTTAATTAGCAGAGAAGAAAGTAGCAGAGTTAATAAAGTACATGCTGCCTTTTTGAAGGGACGTCGGTGCTGAATGCCTGGAAAATGCAACTAAATCAGAAGGACAAGCAGAAGGGGAGCAAAGGCTGACTGTGCCCGGGCAGTGCCAGGAGAGATCCCCCGGCTGCTGCGTGGTCCCACAGTCAGGCTCAGTTTGCTCAGCACGAGCTGTTTCTTGGTGAGGAGTTGCCTCAACTCTGCAGCCCCAGAGCTAGCTGCACCCACGGCTCCCCTGACCAGCTCTCCCCTTGGGCACGAGGTGCCAAGCACCTCCCTCCCCATCTCTTTCCCCATGCCTGGAGGGACCCCAGTGCCTTCCCCCCACCCTCCCCTCACAGGAGATGCTCCTGCATCTCCTCCTCCCCAGCGCTGCTTGGAGGATGCTGGTTCCCAGACAAGCCTGCCTGTGGCTGCTTGTAGGTACAAGCTCATGTTTGGGCAGCAGGTCCTCTGGGCTCCGCTCCCAGCGCTGCGGGCGAGTGGTTAGACCACTGAGGAGCCAGGCTGCCCCCACATCACCCTGCAGATGCACACTTCCTTCCCGTGCAGTCTCTGTGGGAGCCGAGTCTGCCCACTGAGGGCAGAGGGCAGGAATAAGAGGCTGTTTGTGCAGACTCCAAGTATGATAAATAATATTCCCCTGGAACCATCCTGCTGCTGGTTCCTGTTCATAACAACAACGTGTGAGACACCTCAGGAGAGCAAGGCTGCCCTCAATGCCAATGCTTTTAAGGGTTCAGCGTGCTGCCCTGCTCCCAGGCACCACCAGCAATGCTCTGAGCCAGGGCAGCTTTTAGCTTCTCAATCAATTGCATTCAATTAAGTGATAACGTGAGGCTGTGGGTAGTGAAGTGATTGCTTATCCCTTAATCAGCAAATCCTCCCCAGGTAGGGTAGAGTGGTTTGCCACCCAGTGTCAGTGTGGTTTCAGTGGATGGGACAGGGATGAGAGCTCCTGGAGCCCTGACCTCCAGCCGATGCCTCCTACCCTCACTGCAAGCTGCTGGGGGCAATGGGGGCAACCTGCAGCCATGGGCTCGCTGCCTTTGCTCTGCGAGGATGGTAGTGCTGGGTCCCGAGGCTGAAGGCAAGCCCCTTGCTGTTGGGGTTGCTGCCCCTCACCCTGTGGGAGAGAGGACCAGAGAGGCTGAGGATGCTCAGCACTGACCACACAGACTGGAGCAGCTGCCTTGGGAAGCAGAGGTACGTTTATTTAAAGCACTCTCTGTCTTCAGTGTTGTGTTTCCACTGGGAGATGCTGCCAGCACCCACCCTGACACATCTGGGAGTGAGAGTGTTGGGGGGCTGCGGGCAGCTGGGTGAGGGGAGCTGGCTCTGCCGCTCTCCCTGCTCCGTGGCCGTGGGATGTGCAGGGCACCTCGGCTTTCTGAGGCCAGACCTGGCTGTGAGGGATTTCAGACATCAATAAACATCAGTGTCAAAAAGGACAGGAAAAGGTTATTTCTCAGAAAACAGGCCGAGACGTGGGATTGCAGCAGGGGTGACATGTGCCCCGGCCATGCTGCCAGGGCTGTGTCCTGCAGTGGCTCAGAGGGGTCAGAGCCACCAGCCCAGCACCACTCGCATCCCCACAGCCCCTGGTAACGGCGGCTCAGCCCTGCAGCCCCTGTGCAGTGCCCGGGGCTGGGATGTTGCCACCAGCCGTGACAGCAGCCCCGTATTTCTCACACTTCCCCTGGTGTAATTCGGACTGGGTCGGAGTGACAGTCCCCTCGGAGCAAGTCAGGCTCGGAGGGGAGCGAGGTTTCAGAGCGAGCTGTGCTGCCCGGGTGCTCTCCTGGCTGCTGGGCTCCCCGAGCCAGGGGCAGCTGCTGCTCCTGTGCCAGAGCTGAAAACTCTTTGTGGGTACGTGTGAGGGTGCGTGTGTGTACCAGAGGAGCTTTAGGGGAACAACGCTGCACCAACCAGGAATAGAAGAGATTGTTAATTATCAAGAGAACGCCAACAAGAGGAGAACATGGAGGTGCAGTGGGATGGTGAACGCAGAGGTGCGGTTGGTGCCGCCGCAGGGATGGTGTGTGCTGTGCCATGGGGCCGACTGCGGCTTGGGGAGGCCGTGCTGGCAGTGGGGAGGGACCCCTGGGAGACACAGTGCTGCAGACCCCAGCTCAGGAGCAACTCAGGGGACAGGTGTCTGGTGGCACCGCTGGTGCTGGGGCTGTTCCTGCCCATAACACACTGAGGTCTCGGGGATGCTGCCGGCATGGCTGGGAGGGCCTGTATCCTTCAGCTCTGTATCCTTCGGCTCTGTATCCTTCAGCTCTGTATCCTTCAGCCCTGTCCTGACACTGCAGTTCACAGTGTAGCCCCGGTGCTGTACCCTCCCTCCCCTCAATCACCCACCTCTGATTAGAGCCCTCAGAACAAACCTCTGAATGCCTTTCCCAAGCTCTCGCCCCCACACTTTTGCCATATAAATCACTATAATTAAAGTGTTTGGAAAACGCTTTGGGAGCCCAGACAAGCATCCCCACATGCTACACACCCAGCTCGGCAAGCCCGACTTCCTGCTGCACCCTCCCCGCTGCCCCCGGCGCTGCATCCCTTCCCTCCCAAAACACCTGGCAGGACAGGCGAAGGGACGGTTCCCAGGCTGCGCTGGCCCCGGGCCGTGGGCCTGCCTTCAGCCCCGCTCCTGGCCAGGCTGTGTGCTCCACAGCCTCCCCAGCAGAGAGGAGCTCCGGAGACTGGGCAGAACCCCTGCAGCCCCCTGGCACTGCAGCAAAGCCTGGGCAGGGTGAGAGGAGAGAAGCGTGCTGGGAAGTTGTTCTCCTCTCTGTTGGAAGGTCAGAGAAGCAGCGATCATCTGCTGGCACCCAGGAGCAGAGGAGCCAGGGGAGAAAGCCCCAGCGAGGAGGAACAGAGGAGCATGGGGGGCATAGCATACTCCTCCCAGCACTGGCCCCTCTGCTAATTGCAGGCCATGAGCTGCATCCATTCATCCATCCATCCATCCATCCGCAGCCGTTTTCTCCACTTTCTCTCCAGTGAGGAGGAGGCAGTGGAGGTCTGGGCATGGCCACCATGCGTGGGCACTCTGCATCCCCTCACTGTGATGCTGCCCCTCAGTTCTCTCAGTCACCCAACAAGACTGAGACCTCCGTGCAAGGGCCCATAGGATGTCCTCAAACGCTGAGGGGGGGTATTTCACAGGCTGACAGAGCCTGTGCCCACGCCAAGGTCTGTCTTTGGCTGCCACATTCCCTTCCCTGAGAGGAAGGGCTCAGCAGCCCCACTCTGGTGCAGAGCAAGCTCAGCTCAGCCCCGGTTCAGCATGTTCTCTTCACCTTTTAATGAAAGCAACTGAACTGCCTGAAGTTGCCTCTCAACTCTTCTCTGGGTCTTGGGTTGCCAAGAAATGATTGATGCATTTAATCGAGGCAGTGGGTGCAGAGGAATTTGGCAGGAGTCCAGCCTCGGGATACACAAAGGACAGACGCGGCCGTTCCCACTCAGGTTTTCTGAGCTCTGCTGTCCTGTGCAGGGGTATTTCATGCTCAGGCAGCTCCAGAGCCTCCCCTGGAGCAGGGCAGGGTCTAAGCTGCAGGATGGTGGGGGATATCTATAATTGTCCTGCTGTTTCAGGCAGCAGGGGGTCGCAGCGTGCCACGGTGAGCACAGGCTGGGGAAGCCAAGCCCCTCACAAAGCATGTTTCTCACCACTGCTTTGAGATACAAGCGCTCTTATACCCGTGCTGAGTGTGACTGTGTATGGTGGATGCTTGCGTGGCTTTGTGTGTACATGTTCACATGTGAACCTGTGTGCACGAGGGGTTTTCCCCTTAAAAAGCCCCCCACCACACACTGAATAGCTTGGGAATAGTCCCTGCAGATCGTGTGCGGCACACGCAGCTCTGCATGCCACGGTCACGTGCCAGAATGACTTCCAGGAGCCGACTGGGCAATGGGTTCCACGTTACACTGCTCATCCCCTGGAGCTTCCCATCTCCTGCCGATAGAAAGGGTGATGTGTGAAGCTCATTAAAACATCGTTGTGAAAGGGTGACACGAGCACCCGAACAGAGAGGCACAGAAAAGATGAGTCACATTAACCAGAGACTTTGGAGTTTCATCTTTCCCATGTCTTCTTCCCACAGGAGCCTGACAGATGTTGATTATCCTGTGTGACAAAAAAACCTCCTCTCCGGAGGATGTGCTGGTTCCTCACCGGGGGAGCGAAGGAGCCGCCATGTTGGGTTTGCGGCCTAGCGCGGGCAGGCCGGTGGAGGGAGCGTGCCCGGCGCTCGGATGCCTGGCACATTCTTTCTGATAATGCCAAATGAGCAGCATTATCCCCGCGCAGCCTGGGCCTCGCTTGTGTGGCCACGGCGAGTGTGGGCCGGGATACAGCTCGGGCCGTTCTCATGTAACGAGCACAACAATTACTCTGTCAGGGGGAGAAGGGGTTGGGGGCCACATTGAGCCTTAAGAATAAAGGCTTGTTTGGGAGAATTATGTGCTGGGTCCCTGCCGTAGGTGGACGGCAGCAGATTAGAAGGAAACATTATCTCTCAGGGCAAGTTCAGAAGGACAAATGAAGCCAAACTGGCACGGGCTCCGAGTCTCAGTGCATTATTCTCTTTGCTCTACGGATCCGTGAGAACAAAGTGCTCAGTGTAAATGCTCACCAGGACCCTTTTTTTCCCCCTGTAAGACCACAAAAGTTCAGCATGAGACGAAGGGCCACGTGTTGGCTATTAGTTCGCTACAAAGAGCATTTGAGTTTAGAATTTAGAGTTTCATAAAAACATTATTGTCTGTGTCCCGGGACATTTGTTTGTTAGGGCAACACAGGGTGAAAAAATGTGACCCTCTGCGCAGCTGTGTGCGTCGCCGCTCTTGTCATCGCTGGCCCACCTAAGGGGCTACCTCGGGCCAAACCTCCCAGCCTGGCTTTGCTCTGCTGACAGCCCCTGCGCCCCTGATGTCCCAGCACCCATCCCTCAGCACAGGTCCTGCACCTGGGGAGCCTCCCCACCAGGCATGCTCCTGTCCCAGCTCCTCTTCACCATCCTGTCTCTGTTTGTGGGACTGGTCTTGTGCAGCTCCATGGAGAGCTCTGAGGAGCTGTGCGTGCTCTCCCTGGACCAGAGGGGTGCCAACCCTGGAGCTCATCTGTGCTTGGACTCCTCCCAAAACAGGTCTGACATCTGCATCGCTCCCAGAAGCAGGTGTCAGACCTGTTCTGGGAGGAGTCCAAGCACGGATGAGCTCCAGGGTTGGCTGACTGTACCCAAAGCAGCCCCACCGGACCAGGGACCCTGGTCATCCCACCACCTTTGCAGTGTTGGAAGGGCAGAGGAAGGTGGGAGGTTTGCATTGCCCTCGGCAGGCATGTAACACTTGCAGCTTCTACCCCCAAATCTCCTGCTCTGAGGCCACACCCTGTCATCTGTGATGGTGAGGAAGGATTTTTTTGCCCCGATGAGCAGCTGGCCTGATGTATTTTTGGGGGGCAGGAGGTTGTACCCTGTACCCTGAGCCATTCACACTCTGTGGAGCAAGGCACAGCACATGCATGGTGGGACCCTGACGCCTCCATCAACACTTCTGGCTGTGCTCTGCTCACATACATCTGAGGTTTATGTGTGCCCCAGCTTTGAGGGGAGGAAGATGTTTACGTCCAAGTGCAAATGCCAAGGACTATAGAGGTCTTGCCTTCCTCTGCCCCAGGGGTCAGGGTTTTGCTCTCGGGAGCACCCAGGCATCTTTCCCCTCAGCACTTTCCCGCAGTCACTGATGCCCTGAGCAGGGGTGAACCTCCTGCTCCAGGCTGCTGTCCCCTCAGGACTGAGATGCCAGAACCCAGCTCGAGCTGCTGGCCTCAGTTTTGGCTCTCTGGGTGAAGCACAGCGGATGGCAGCGCACGGGCCATCAGAACACAGGATCTGACAGTCCCTCCTGGACTTGAAGTCTGGAATCAACAAAATTATGGACAAACATTTGCAAGTGCATCTATGACACTTCAGGCTTGGAAGCTGCTTGCTGCCTTCCTGGCTTAGAATGATTTTGACAAAAAGCATCCGTACAATTGTGATACAGTTAAGCTCGTGGCCAGGCTTTATAAGATGCCTGGCAATCTATAGGGCAGTCTTTAGAAGGGTTCTGTCTTGCATTTGGGTTGGCTTCTGACTAACCAGCTCTGGGCGTAGTCAGAACTGGGAGGAAGGTTTTAAGGACCGTGTCTCTGTTGCAGTGGGAGATGTGGGACTCAGCAGGGCCACCCCAGGGCTGTGGCTGCCCCGGGATGCTGCTGGGTGGTGCTGTGAGCTGCAGGCAGGCGAGTGAGTGTGGTTCAGAGTGATCTGCATTCGCCCCCAGATCTGTTTGTCCTTCCAAGGCAGCCGGCACGCAGCAGCCACAGCTTCCTCTGACTGCACCACGAGGAGGAGTGTGAGCTTTTAAAAGGAAAAAAAAAAGGTGGAATATATTATCTGTTCACAAAGTCAGTGTAAATATTAAAGAGCCTGTGAGGGGAAATGTCTCTGATGATGCCTTTGCAAGAGCCTGGGAGAAAAATCCATCCAAAGGCTCTATTGAAGGGTATGGCCAAAAGGCAGGCAATGCTTTGAGCTTGTTCAAAGCCACAGGTCAGGAGCCTTTCTGGGCCTGCAATGAGAAGCGGCTGCCCACCTCTCCTCTGAGCCAGCTGAAAGGTCACTTCAGCAAACCCACAATTTAAATAAAAGGGAGTGAATCCCAGAGCGAGCCGTTTGGAAATGAAAGGCAGCGAATGTGAAGGTAGATGTGGCACGTTGGGCTCGCAGAGGCTTAGAGAGCAAGTGTCTGTGCAGTGCTGGGAGAGGATGGGTACACCAGTGAGACACCAGCAAGCGCCTGCCCTGCAGGGATGTAAAGGGAACCTCCATCCCCCCACCCATCCCTGGGACACCCTCCTGCCCTGCCCCACGGGTGCAGTCAGGATGGGAACCTCATCCCTACAGTCACAGGCTGGTTTCACGGCCAGGCTGAAAGAGGCATCTCCAGAGAAGCCGAGATCCCAGCCTAGGAGAGAGTCTTGGGGTTGGGGGCAACTTGTCTCCTCCGCTCCAGAGCTGCCCCAGGGCAGGAGGGCAGCAGATTATTAAAAAGCTGAGGAGATATCAGGATTGATAAGGGGCAATCAAGCCCGTCGGTGGCGTTATGTAACGTGGGGCTGTCGAAACAGGGCAGGAAAGTTCCTCGTGCCAAGAAATCAGGCGGCGGCCGCAGCGGAGCAGATGTGAATCACACCTTGCTTCACAGGCCCTGCGGGGTTCTCACTTATTGTTCCAGCTCTAAAGATGAATGGCACTCAGAGATGAGGATTATCTACGCTTCCATTTCATAGTCCTTATCAGAAGGGCTTTTTTTTTCAGCATAATTAGCGTGGATCGAGTTTTCCAATGGCTCTGCAGACTGGCTTCTGTACCAAGGGCCCACTCAGGACCCCCAGGACATCCCACTGCTGTGGTTGGGCACGCCAGACCCTGACTCCCAACAGCACCCTGACCCTGTGCCAAGAGGAACACCAGGGCTGGGGCCACCCAAACACTGGGGGGGGAACAGCCCCCCAACCCATACTGCTGCCTCGCTCCTTCTCTGCTCCAGGACGGCGATGGGTCCTGGGGAAGGATGCAGGAGCCCTGCTAGCTGGAGGGAGCCAGGCTGTGCCAGTCCCAAAGCCAGGCAGTGGTGGTGGGCACACAGGGGGCTGTGTTCTGCCCACACAGCTGCCTGTCCACAGCCCCACAGCCCCCAGGAGCCTGCTGACCCTCCGGGCACAGAGCTACAAACACCGGCCACAGCAGAGCTAGTGTGAGCACTGCGCCAGGTCCTGTGCCAGGGCATCCTTGGGGGTCCCTGGGGGAATGAGAGCTGGTGACACATCTTGCCTTGGGTCTCAGTAGGGTTTGTAGCCTTTAAATATGGAGAGAGAAAAGGCACTGCCACCTCCTCTGCCAAGCAGAGCTGCAGCCCAGAAACAAGGGGCTCCTGACCCAGGCTGCCCAAGGCCCCCCACATTCTAGCACAGCCCCCCCACAGAGCTGCAAGGGGCTGACAGGCTCTCTGCCTTTAAATGGGAGGAGCAAAGGCTCTGGCTGCAGCAGGTGGGCACAGGCAGGTGCTCCCCCAGCCACCCCAATCAGCCAGGGCAGCAGAAGCCTTAAAAGCCCCGCTGTGGGTGGATCTCCCTTTTGGGCTGGATTTGTTACCTGGGTGGAAGATTAGGGCATGGGGTATTTGTGTCCTGGAGGAGTAGAGGAGGTGGGTTCCTTGTCCTGGGAGCTCAGCCTGGCAGTGGGAGAGGGCAGAGGGGGTGTGGGAGGGCTGGAGGAGGAGGTGGCTGGGAAGAGAAGCTTGCTGGCATCTTCCACCCGGCTGCTGTGGGGCTACCAGCATGTGGTTGGGGTTTGGGTACCCTGTGGGTGCTGTGCCTTGCAGGTAGGTGTGTGAGAGGTGCAGGGGTGTGTGCTGTGTCTGCCTGCACAGGGAGGTGTTGGGGGGGGTGCTGGGGGAGCAGCTGGGCTGTGGGGTGCTTGTGTGGGGCTGGAGAAGCCCAGGGAGCGTGGTGCTGAGCTCCCTGCTATGTACAATCAGGCTGTGATCGTTTCTATCATGAAGATAAACTGGCCATTGTTGCCAAAAATAAATGTTAGTGTTCCAAATCCACACTTCAATAGCACCAGCTCATTAGAGATGCATATCATTTGGCTCCAGTCCCACACCTTCCAGCTCATTATAAATATGCAGTTGCTGCTGGCTCTACCCCAATCATCTCTGCAATCAGAGCTTTTAATTAGGTTAATTAAATTGTATCAAACCTCGCAGGGACGCAGTTCACTGATGCTGATGAGGCAGCCAAAACAGACCTTAACTCTAGCTCTAATGAAGGCCCTGCTGCCTGCTGCAGCTAATGACAATGCATAATAAATCAGAGCTTCCCTAGAAAGGTGCATCAGGGCTTGTGCTTCAGTAAATGATGATATGCACTAACTTACTATTTCAGTCTCTAGGTCTGCCAAGCCAGGGACATCCTGGGAATACGTTCTCACTAAATAATGGGCTCCTACCTGCTCAAGAGACGCTGCTCACCTCGCTTCTCTCAAGGCAGAAGAAGCTTCAGGTATGTAACTGAAGAGATGGCAAAGCAAATATTTGCTGCCTTCACCTTGCAGGGCACTTGGTCTGCTCTGGTGCCTGGCTTCTCCCAGCTGAGGCAGTGGTGGGTATTTATTGAGTGAAAGCCCTCTGTAATTGAATTTGGGCAGGAACATCCTGCTTGGAGGGGAGTGGGAGGCTGTGCCCGAGCGTGTGGCAGTGGGATGGGGATGATGGCCTGTGCCCAGGCTGTTCCTGGCCACCAGCAGCCCCTGTGCTGGGTGGGGAAAGGTTTAGGTGGTCAAGGAGCCCATGGAAAGGAGA
This sequence comes from Zapornia atra, assembly GCA_013400835.1. Taxonomy (NCBI): domain Eukaryota; kingdom Metazoa; phylum Chordata; class Aves; order Gruiformes; family Rallidae; genus Zapornia; species Zapornia atra. The sequence continues at coordinate 9,363 of VZTU01002715.1, read as the reverse complement.
GGTTTAGGGCAGCCATGCTGAGCAGCAATTAGTCATTCCTGATTTACATCCTGCTCTTTCAACTCCCTGCTGTGAAGCTGCTTGGGCTTGGGGGGGGAACTCCACCACCCTCTTCTCCTCCGTGCCCTTGGGCAAGTCACCTCAGCTGAACCTGGCCGTAAGGACAGCGGGTGGTAGTGACAGTCGGAGACCCCTGTGATCCCACAACCAGACCGCTGTGCTGCTGACAACCCTGGGATGGCAACACCTGGATGGTGAGCAAGATGCCTGCCTGGCTCACTGTGAGTGGACTTGTACCGTGTGGCACAGCACCGGTGGGCACGATGGGATGGCTGGGGTCAAAACCTCCCTTCTCCATCCTGTGAAGGAAGCAGTGAGGAGGGCTCTGGGATTTATGAGTGTGTGTGTGTGTCCCCAGCTCCCCCAGCAGTGGCTGCTCACAGGGGGTTCTGGAGTCTCCCCAAGCATGTGTGGTTCTGGCTTTGTTGCTGTGCACCAGGGTTGGGGTGAGAAATCCCACTGCACTGGTGTCCAGTCTGGTGTCTGGGGCCTACAGGAAACCACCATGAAGCATAAGGGCTGGTGATGGTTCTCCTGCTAGTAACGTATTGTTGCAGTTGCCTAGAGATAATCCTGCAAGTGTTTTAATGTAGCCTGCTATTAACTTTTATAGACAGTCATTATCAATTGAGTTCTTCAGCTTGAACAAGGAATTACATGAAATTGTTATATGGCACAATATTATTCTGAGTCACCTGAAACCTGAGCTGTGAATCCGTGGGGTATTTTGATATCTGTATCTCACAAGCTGCAGGGAATCTCCTTGCTAAAGAACCTGTTGGTTCAGCCTTTGGTACTATAATTATCACAAGGGGAAAATAGCTGTGGGCTGTTTCTCTCTGTCCCTCCCCATGAGGGCCCTGCTAGAGGATGGTGGATCCACTAACATCTTGCTTCAAAACTTGCATGGAGGTTGAGTGGGCTGGATGCTTTGTTCAGTTATCAGGTATTGACTCTCCCCAGACCCTCACAGAAAGGTTTCGGTGCTTTGGGATGAGGAAACGAAGCCCAAAGGCTTTGGGAGCCAAACCAAGAGCCAGGTCTGACAGATGACTGGAGTTTGGCTGCTTGTGATGTGCCTGGGAAGGGGCTGTTGGGTCCAGTGACCCACCCTGCACCAGAGCCACCCATTGTCGTGTGGTGGCACCTGTGTCCTATAAACCTGGTCACAAACGATGGGTCTCTCTTAAGTATCTCTTAGAGACTTTTCCAGAACCTCCTAGAAAACGTGATTTCCAGCCCAAATTTCTCCTGGGCAGTTCATACAGAGCTGTGTCTGTGCCAGCACCTCTGCCATGAGTATTCTCATGCTGCCTGCTGTCTGTAAGCTTGCTGAGGCACTTGTACAGCCTTTATCTTGCTTGGCCAAAGGAGCCAAGACCTAATCGTGTTTTTGAGCTGCTCTCAGTTCCCTGTGGCATCTTAGAGGCTCTTCCACCAGTGCCATCCTCCTTGTCCTTGTTTATTGTCTCAACTTGAACGGCTTTGGAGCGGGATGTTGGATGGGGGAAGCTGTTTTCAGCCAGCTCCTGTACAGTTTCTTTCAAGACGTGACCCAGGACCAGGGATCTCCCTCAGAAATGCCCAAACAGAACCTGGCACCACTTTTGCTCCCCATGCTTTTACTACCACAAAGGCTTGTCTGCCAAGGAAAATCAAGATGGGTTCTGTCTTCATGCAGGCAGCCTGTTCCCAGCCATCTGCACTGCACAGAGCTGGGTCTCAGCTCCAAAGGGCAGTGTTCAACCTACGATGGCATTGTTGGTGTTACCTGCCTGAACGTAACACTGCAATGCAACGCTGGGTGTTGGGCTGATAAAGGACCTTTGCTTGGTTCTGCTCTTGCAGGGCCGTGGGTGTGAGTCAGTGCCCTCTGCTGAGGGGGAAGGTTGGTGGTTGACACCCACCAAAATCTGTGAGGGAAATGTGTGTGTGCACCAGAGCTGCACCTCCTGTCAGCCCATCGTGGCTGTGAGGTGATAAGCCACTCCACAGCTCCTGGATGTGTGCTCAGGGTCCAGCCAGAGGTCTGCTCGATGTAGCACCACAGGTGTACCAGTGTGCTGGGTTCTCTTTAAGGACCTTTATGGTTTTCCAGGGAAAAGGAACTCGGAACAGGAATGGCTCTTTCTCCTCACATCCCGTGCTTGAAACTCACCCCTTTGCTGAGAGCTCGCAGCTCCTGGCTGCCAGCAGATGGATGAGAACCATCACCAGGAGCGCTCGACCTGTCGCTTCCCATGGCGAGAGCGCTGACCAGCCTCGCAGCTGCCTCCTGCTCTCCCCAGCATCCCGCTCCTTCAGCGGGAAGGGATGGCTCTCTGCCAGGGATTAGGTCACTGGCGCCCATCGCGATGCTGGACCCGCAGCGGGGTCGGAGGCACAGCAGGCATTTGGAGCGTCAGGCTAATGAGCTGTTGGGGCTGTTCCTTTTCAGCTCCTGCCAGACAGCGATTCCTTCTGTCTCTGCTGTTCTTTCCTGTCCTTTTCAGTAACTCTCTCGGGGCTGGTAAAGTTAAACTGGGGATAAGGATCAAATATTTATCTGTTTAAATCCCAGTCGAAAAGAGGTTTCCCTCCAAAGGCACCCAGGCAGCGAAGCGGGGACCTTGATGTGCATTTCAAAAGCCCCTAGAAGGTCCCTAAATAGCGGCGAACTCGACAGTTCCCTTGAAACCCAACCCGCCTTCAGCTTCCGAACCCGCGGAATGACGCTGGTCGCATCTTCAGGTCAGTCACAGCCGCCCGTGCCCCTGGATCCGGCTCTGGAGCCCTGCGGACCAGCGGGGATGCTCTGCCGTTATCCCAGCGGGGATGCTCTGCCGTTATCCCAGCGGGGATGCTCTGCCGTTATCCCCGCAGGGCCGCGGAGCATCGCGGGGTGCGCGGTGCCGCTCCGAGCTGGCAGCGGCGGGGAGCGGAGCTCGGTCTTACCGGAGAAGCGCTCGGGGCAGCGCCGGCAGCAACGCTTCTCCGGGGGATGGAGGATGCGCTGCCGGGAACCGGGAACCGGGGCCCCGCTCCCGCCCCCGCGCGGGGCGCTGCTGCCCCCTGCCGATCGGTCCGGCGCTCCCGGGGCACCGGGACTCTCCCCGCCGGTTCTGTTGGAGCTTCCAGCCCTGCTTCGGAAGGAGAAGCTGCCCCCCACGGGTGTGTTTAACTCCCCTCCCGATGACTTCTGCCGTGCCGGTAACGTTACCGACCGGACAGAAACGCTGCCCTGCCCTTGTCCTGCTGCCGTTACCGAGCCTGTGCAACGGCAGCACCTGCATCTGGTGCTCCATTCCTGCAGGAAAAGGAGCCACGCTTCACCCAGGAGACCCGAGGAACACTCCTGAAGAGCCTGAGAAGAGCATCGTCTCCCTTTTTCCAGCCTCTTGCATGGGCATGTGCGGATCGCTGGCAGACACAGCGGCAGTGGGAGAGATAAGAGCAGGAATGTTGCCGCCCAGGCCCTCACAACTTGCCCAAACTGCTCCAGGACACCCCAGGATGTGTTTTGGCTGAAACCCCCTTCCAACGCTGCGAGGAGCGTGATAGAGAGGACAGGCTCCTGTCCCACGGTGCTGGATTGTCTCTCCCTGGACGCAGGAATTCCAGCATCGCCCTGTTCAAACCTGGGAGACAACACTGGGAACTCGGTGTGACAGGGGCACTACCCTGGGAGGAGACAGAGTAAGCACAAGCAGCTCCTCAGCCATGGAAACCATTCAGAAAGGGCTGGGTTTTCTTCCTTTCAGCACAGTGGAAGAAACAATTCCCCCACCACCAGTGTCATTCCAGAGGAGCTTGGCTAATACAGGGCTGGAATTTAGCAACGTGCCCTCAGCAATGCCTTTCAACGCTTACATTTTGGAGCACAGCACTCTGTGTGGATAAAGGAGGATGCCCCCCACATCCCTCTTCAATTTTCCCAGCGTTCAGAAAGAGTAATTCAACTTTAACCTGCTTGGGGCTGGGCAGAGGGAAAAACCACCCTCAAAAAGCTGCCCTGAAATCTCTCAGGGTTTGGGACAGGTCAGGCTGCAGAGCTGAACAGAACGATCCCAGAGCACCTTTTATCCACACTTTGTGTCCAACCCATCTCCTGGCCTCTTGATTCCAACCTTGACTTGTTAAGAAGGGTTTATAGTGGGTATTACTGGGATGTTCAGCACCACTTGTGGCTTTCCACTCCAAATACCAAGAGAACAAACTCTCCGATTTATTAATCCAGCACTGAGATGGATTTATGGCTACCACAGGCCCACAGTAACCTGTGCTAACAAAGTGCCAGGCTGCAGTGAAAGCCCAAGTGATCCAGTCTGTGAGTCCTGCTTCACAAGGAGAGCCCACAAGGGTAGGGGCTGGTTTAACGCTTCCGCTGGAACTTGAATTTGTAAATCGCTGGCCCGTTCTTGGTCTCCTTCTTCACCTTTACCTTGTGAGCTTTGTCCTGGAAGAGAGAGCAAGAAAAATAAAGTTATACCCTCATCCCTGTCTGGGACTGACAAAGTGTTAGTGAAAAACAGTCTCTTCTCCCTGTTCAGGTGGGAATTACAGTTCCAGCTGCTCTTTCCACCTTCCGGGTGTTGGGCACCATCTGTTTTGTTCACAAGAGAGAGTTTTTTGGTTGTTGGGATTCTTAAGATCTAAAGAAGTGGCTCCTCACTTCTGCTACTTGTAAGTATTCAGTTAGTCCTTGAGGGGTGGCAGGAGGGTGTTGGAGAAGGCTCCAGAGCACCATTTCAAAGTGGAGCCTTTGTCCTTGCCAAGGCAGCAAGAGCTGGACCAGCAGGCAGGTTTCACTAGCCCTGGCACAACTGAAATGCTTCATCTCCTTGCTCTGTCCACACTACCAGAGCGTTACTCTGAGGAGTTAGCTGGAAGGGTCAGTATCAAATCCGAGCAAAGAAACACAGACTGAAGGACCTTAACAAGACAGACTCAAAGAACCAGAACAACATCCCTCACCAGGAGATCTTTACGTGTCTGGATTTTCTGTGCAACAACAAACATGGCCTTTTCTCTCTCAATGCGCTGCTTCAGGAGGTCATACTGATTCTTCCTTTGCTGGGCTAATTTCTGGAGGGGAAAGAAAAGAAAGAAGCACTTTTAAGACAGAGGAAGATGACACTGTGGTCTGCAACTGACCCATTCTGCTCCACTTGGACCTCACAAGCTTTTTTTAATACATTTTAAAGTCATATTAAATAATGCTGCTTCAGTTCCTGTGGTTAGATTCCAGAGAACTGTTTTTATCATGATACTCAAACTACAGGTCTTCTAGTTAGGACTTAATTCTCTGTGCTTCCTTTGATCTCTTAAATCCAAATGTAAAAAACCTCAAAGCTCTTCTAACCCAGTGCAGATGCTGCAGAACCTTGTTCAGTACCTGGCTGGAGCTTCATTTTTCTCCATCCTCTGAGTTTCAATGCTGAGTGCAAGGTAACTATTTCTCTCCCTGATGAAAACCCAGTTTATCCAAAGGGAAAAAAACAAGATAACCATTTAAAGAAGACCAGAGACCAATTCTTGAAGTGCTCAGGAACCTGCACAGAGGCATCCCAAAATGCAACTTGTTTGGTCACGTTTGTGGACCCAGAGCGGGTGGCTTTCCCAGCACAAGAAATGGTATTACTCCAGGTGTGATTTAAGTAATTAAATTAAGGAGAACAGATCCCAACCTGCTTAAAATATGACTCAGACATTTAGAGGAGAAAACCTGTCAGCCTACAACTTGTCTGACTGCTTTACTGACGAGCCAAGCTGAGAAAGCTGGCAAGAAGAAGGGGACCACAGGGTGTTTGTTATCTGACATCTGAGCCAGGAAACAACAGGCTACAAATTTACCAATCGGCAGCTTTAGACAACTTTATTTTGCCTTCCACACACCAGCTCAAGCTTAGAGGGCTGCTCAGTATATCTAAGCTAATTAGGTGGTGTTTACAGTGTTAAAGGTGAGTGTAGCTACTTCCAGGACTTGAGCGCTGCGATATTAAAACGTCAGCATCAAAGCTGATTGCATAAGCAATTAATCCTGAAGGGTCATGAAATGCTCTAAATAAGGAAAGCCAGGAAGTCAGACCAAGCCTAAAGGGCTTCAAGAAACAAAAAAGGGGAGGCAAATGCTGAATCTCAAACCACTTCAGGCCCAGACCCAACTGGAACATCCCCCAGAGATCAGAAACCCAGCAACAGATGGATCCATGCTGGAATAAGCTGCTTCACATCCCTGCTCAGGGGTGTGAGGGTTTCTGGAGAGGCACAAGGGGAGACTTAACAGTGCATGCTGCAAAAATCACACTTAAAAACTACAGCAAGCTAATGAGAAGGTAGTCCCACAGGTGCACACTGTGTAATGGAGAAGAGATCTATTGATTTTGCCAAGGAAACTGCCTAATAGGAATGGTATTGATCTGAGCTATGCATTTAACTCTTGATTTATAATCCAGGGGTTGATTGGGACACAAGAAGTTCTCAGTGCTGGTCCAGAAGATCTGACTGCAGGCTCCAGGCACCTGATGTCATCCACTACAGCCTTGTGTCACTAAGAAAAATGCTAAGACAACAGAACTTTGTTCTCCAGCACAACGGTCCAAGGAGAACCCCCTTTAAGTGCTCATTACAGAGAAGACATAGAGCTGTAGTACACCCAGAGGCAGCACCTTTAAGTGGGCAGGTTCAGTAGCTCCTTTCAGCGTCTCCTTCTGCAGGGTTGCAATGGTTGGTCGGTTGTACACTCTGTCTACCAGCTCTGGCACGGTGTCCAGGTGAGCTGCAATGTCAAACTCCTCAACTGCACAGAAAAAGAAGTTTAGGATTAAATCCCCAGGGAGTTCTTGAACTAATGCTCAGCAAACCTTCTGAACACACAGTGTAAGTACAGTCAGTGATGGGAAGCCCCAGCAACGTAGCTGCTATGGGACTAAAAAAGAAATACCAGGTTTTTTTATGCTAACTTTTTATGCTTACAGAAGGCACCACACTGTTCTGAACAGCCTACAATAAAACACTGCAGAACAAGCTTTCTGGCAAAACCTAGTTGAATCTCACCTTCTTTCTTGGTATCCAAAAAGAACAGGTGCTTGTTGGGATTCTTCCCCTCCACATCCAGCAGATGGAGTTCTGACTTCAGCCGCTCGATTTTCTGTGGGGAAGTGGAGACAAGAGGAAAAACTCTGCCCAACACCCCTAACAAGGTAAGTAACATCTCCCTGAAGTGATTCCTGTTTGGTTCTCAAGCCCCTGAACCCTCCCTTCCTTTTTAATCTTTGAGAATGTGTCTAGTCTGCATTTATATCATGTGTCCATAACCTTTTCAAGGAGAGGTTCAAGTTTCACTCATCATGAACACAACAGCCAACACCAACTGCAACACAAAGAACAATTCTGAGCCAACAGGAAAACAGTAGAACCACGGTGAGGTGTTACCTTGGCTTCTGCAACTCTCTTCATTTCCACATATTTAATGTCCTGGGTCCTCATCAGCTTCACCTGTTCAGGGGTCACTTCATCCTTTGGCTGCTTTATTTTATGAACTCCATCCTAAAACCAGAAGGTGGCACTTACAGGCACTGTTTCAGTTGTAGCATATTATGGGTCCAACTAACAAAAGGAAAAGCCCTTTTCTATCCTTTAGCCCTCATTTTCTTCAAAGCCTTCCACAGGCACCAAACCAAGTCCACTATATCACTAATTCATAAATTTAAAGCAAAACAAGGTAGAAAAGTGATGTCACTGAGAACAACAGAGGGGATTCAAATTTTTAAAAGGGCAGATAATGGCAGGACAAGGGGGATGGATTAAAACTAAAGGAAGGAAGGGTTAGATTAGAGATTAGGGGGAAGTTCTGTACAGAGAGAGTGGTGAGGGGCTGGAACAGGCTGCCCAGAGAGGAGGTGGGTGCCCCATCCCTGGGGGTGTTCAAGGCCAGGTTGGATGGAGCCCTGGGCAACCTTGTGTAGCTCCAGGCCTGGAGGTTGGTGGCCCTGCCTGTGGCAGGGGGTTGGAGCTCTGTGACCCTTGGGGTCCCTTCCAACCCAGACCAGTCTATGATTCTATGATAACCCTGTGCAAAGGCAGTTTAGAGTCTCACCTGGAGCTCTGCACGTATCATTTTAAAGTAGAACTCATCAGGATTCTTGTCCAGGGCTTTCTTTTGCAGTGCAATGAGGGCATTCTGTTTCTTGTGATAGTCACTGGGGGGAAAAAAAAACAAACAACCCAAACAATGTTTGACCCATTTCCACACGCTGCCTGGCTAGGCACAGAGTCCTCTCAAGCAGTGCCCAGAGCTTTGTGACAGCAGCCAGGGCTCCTCACACAGAGCTGGGGTCACTGCACTCTGGCTGTAGTTTATTCCTCTGAGCTTGGAGCAGATGGTGTCCAACCAAGCGCTGGAGGAGCCCTGGAAACACATTCATGCCCTCTGCAAAGCTTGGGAGCTGCTTTGGGCTCCTGGATCTTTCCAGATCCACCAGCAGAGATGGGAATTAACCCACAGCAAGAAGGTGATTCAGAGAACTGACAGTTAAATGCTGTTAGTGCAATGTAGTGTAGCTCTGCAAGTGTGGAGGCCTGGGACTAAAGTGTAGCCAGAATAAAGGAGGCAGCCTTGAGCTGTACCCACAGTGTGTACCAGGAACAGCCTGCACGCAGAAGAGGGACTCGGTGAGGTCCCTCTGTGAGGTGCCCATCTAGTCAGACCCACGCTGGGCTGTGGAGGCCAGGCAGCTCAGCGTTCCGTACCAAAGGTGATGGGCACACTGTGAGGAAGAGTACGAGCCTTCCTCCAGAGGACCCCTGCGGACCAGACAGCAGCGTGCCTGTGCCAGAGGGAAGAGGCTGATGATGATGAATTCTGGGCACAGCTTCAGAGCCAGCCTTTCCCAGGTAGGGGCCTGCCTTTGGGTGAGACATCCCCTGCCTGCTCTGCCGAAGCGGGGTGCCAGGCAGGAGGTGCCAGGCAGGAGGTGCCAGGCAGGAGCCGCCAGCCCCTCGTACCCAGAGCTGCAGGGAACACACCGGCGTTAGAACCCCCGCTGAGCCTGACGCTGGGTTCCCAGACCCAAAGGGCTTCGTGAGGCGCCCGCCCCCCGCCCCGGGGTGCTGAAC
>VZTU01002713.1:13068-27879 GCA_013400835.1 Zapornia atra | reverse complement strand
CACTTTCCTGCAGGACCCCTTTGGGTATTAGTATGCCCTGATTAGGTCACCCTCGAGCCTTCTCTTCTCCAGGCTGAAAAAAAGGAACTCTCTCAGCCTGTCTTCATAGGAGAGGTGCTCCAGACCTCTGATCATCTTCTTGGCCCTCCACTGGCCTTCCTCCAACAGCTCTATGTCTTTCCTGTACTGGGGACCCCACAGCTGGATGCAGTACTCCAGGTGGTGTCTCACAAGAGCAGAGGGGCAGAATCACCTCCCTTGACCTGCTGGCCACACTGTTCTAGATGCAGTCCAGGACATAGTTGGTCTTCTGAGTGTGTTAGTGCACACTGCCAGCTCATGTTGAGTTTGTCATGGATCAGCACCCCCAAGTCCTTCTCCTCAGGGCTGCTCAATCCGTTCTCCGCACAGCCTGTAGTTGTGCTTGGGATTGTGGTGACCCACATGCAGGACCTTGCACTTGGCCTTGTTGAACTTCATGCAGTTCGCATGGGTCCATCTCTCCAGCCTGTCAAGGTCCCTCTGGATGACATCCCTTCCCTCCAGAGTGTCGATCTCACCACACAGTTTGGTATCGTTGGTAAACTTGCTGAGGGTCCACTCAATCCGACTGGCTACATCGCTGATGAAGATGTTGAATTTCCCCTTTTCCAGTCAGTGGGTACTTCACCAGACTGCCAGAACCTTTTAAATATGGTGGAGAGTGGCTTGGCCATTTCATCTGTCAGTTCCTTCCAGGACATGAAGAGAGTCACACCAGAGTGAGAAAAGTGAATATAAAGATATTAATTGCCACTTCAGGCCACAAAAACTTCTCTGTTACCTTTAGGGTGTTTCAAGCCCTTCCTCCAGGGTCCTGTTGAGATTTAGCATGGTCCTAGAGACTTCACATTTCTCCTAGGCTAGTCAAAAAAGTCTCATGGGATTTAATTCCCAAGGAGGTGACCTATAATCCCTTCCCATATAAACCAGAAAGAAGAACACCTGCGCCCCCAGAGAAAGGGGTGAATGAAAGAGCACCTGATGTGGCTCAGGTTGGCTCAAGGAACTTCTTAAGGAGCGAATGAGCCACTATGTACCCCAGGAAACCTTCCCTCAGCTAAAGAAGTGGTGGGGTTGAGTCAGTTTGGCAACCTCTTCTTCCATACCTGACACATGGATCTATCAGACTAGCGTGGTGGGGATAGACTACTGTCTGTAGTGAGTGAGAGGTAAGGGAGTGATGTGTATAGCCTCTGGTGGCTCTGCTTTCTATCACCTTGGGGATCATGTGCATGCTCACAGCTGGGAGTGAAACTTAATAGAAATTCAAGGACGGATTGAATTTATGCTGTGGATTGATAATAAGATATTGAATACCAACAATTCCTTGAAATAGTGGATGACTTAAAAAAAACAACCCAACAACTCGTTAGGAAATCAGCTAGTAAGGGTAGGAGTGGTAGCAAAGGAGAGGCAAAAATACCTGAGTTAATTCTAGCTGTGCTATCATACAAACTGCAAATGATGGCAAGCCTGCAGGGCAGGTACCAGTGCAGGCTGTGCCTCCCAGGTAGGGCTTACCAGTTTGCACTGGTACATTACACATACTGCAGCAGAGAAGGGATGCTGAGCAGCTCGCCATGGCACCAGCTCCAGGAAGCAGCTAATACCAACCACTGAACAATGGTGATAAGCCTGGTTATGCAGGCATCCTCCTCGGTGCTTAGCAACCAGAGACTGCCGTGCTTGGATTTCAGGCTGGGTTTTTACACAAGTTTTCACTCTGCTGCAGAATGTACTTCTTTGGGGGTTGGACCCGATGATCTCTTAAGGTCCCTTTCAACCCCTACAATTCTGTGATTCTGTGATTCTACTGACAGCAGAGTCCTGTTCCCACCCTGGACCCTGCTGTGGCCGTCTCTGTCTCTGCACCTGCTGTGTAGGAGCAGCCACCAGTTCAGCGAGGGAAGCTAGTTGGAAATCCAGGTCCTATAACCTTCACATGTGGAGATAGCTGCCCATGAAGGCTGATCTGAATTTCAGATTCAGTCTCTTAGAGGACTGCCTACTTTCTCTGGTCCTAGGTCCAAAGGTGCTTTGATTTTATTAAATAAACACTACCATTACCTTTGACCTTTCTTACACTTGACCTATAGTTATATCAATAAAATGTTTTAAAGTCATTTAAAATATTACCTGCTATGAAGACTTCTTCCATTCAGCTTCTAAACGGAGCTAAAGAAATGAATCTGGCATCTTTATGGATGTGATTGCAGCATGACTGCTTAAATAAACATGAAGACAATTTATGACATGCAAATAAACAAGCCTTTCTAAAGCTCCAGAAAGCTAAATATACAATGCTTTTACCTGTCTCAGAATTGCTCTAAATGCTATGGATCGAAGCCTTTTGGTAAAGGTTTCTCCAGCTTTGCCAAATGTGAAACCTGCTTGGGGGGAGGGGAAGGAAAGCTTTTGTGTTATCACAGTTTTTGTCTTTTTCAGACAAACAGTCAAGTGAGTATCTGCATATAATACTAAAGAGAATATTCCTAGGTAAAAGTATTCTACCTCCAACTGAGGTAATAAAAGTTTTAAAAAGCTAAATTTAGCACCTGTAAGGGTAGGGCAAAGAGTGAGGCATTGGTTTTTAAGAAACAAGTGTGTACCTTGTAATAATCTTCAGGCCCCACCAAACACTGCCTTAATTGCAGGATTTTAATTTATTTTTAATCACACCTAATCTCTAATGGAAACTGGACACGTCAAAGTAACAGGCTCAGCGCCATCACCATTAAGATCTTACACTCGTTTTAGGCACTGTGCAAGTACCAAGGATTTCCCTTTCTCCAAGAGCTTACCACACAAAATTGCAGTGTTACTGGTTATTTTCTAGAGGAAGCCTCTGAACCTGCACAGATATTCACAGACTACAACACAGCTCGGTGTGCATGAAGATTTACTGGCGAGTTTGTCGTTCCTGGGCCAGGGCCATGCACGCTCCGACTACGCGGAAATGAGGTGAGGGGACAGGCAGACACATTGGAGAGGAGAAATACCCATCACAGCTACGCCACCAATTTTTTTCTCTTCCAAGAGCATCACAGAAGTAGGAATTTTGAGGTTAGTTCTGCCTGAAGAGAGGGCAAGGACTAGAGGTCAAATAAGAAAAGGGACCCTGTTGTCTCAGTGCATCAGGCAGAAGGTAGCAAGGTGGTGTTTACAAGTCTGCAGATGATTGGGCAAGGCCAACATAAGTAGCTGAGCAATAACTAAAGGGATTTGTGCATGTAAATGAGGTATGCATCAAGTCATATAACTAGTGAACTGGTTTGTGTATGAGCTTGGCAGTTTTCCTGCAATACACAGAATGCCATCCATTGACAAATACACATGTCCGTGTGAACAATTGTGTGTACATGTGAACTTAGACTCTATTCCAGAAAACATGGTCAAAAGTATTTGACCCTGTACAAACAGTGGGATGCATCCTTAGACTGAAATATTCAACTTTCATGGTATGGAACTGTGTGTAATCTTAAATTACACACACGGTGTGGGCTTTCGCAGGTACTACTGGTATGTTTTCTTAAAAGTCCAAGGGGTTGAGTTCATGTAGGTACATGCAGAGTAATTTCAGATCAGATGCTGACAGGAGTGTTGCACAGAGCTCAGAGCAGGTGTTGAGGCAACCATTTACTCAAGACAAGATTCAAAACCTGATCTAAACCTGTGCTGCTGTTACTATCAGTACTATCAGTGCTGTCAGAATGGGGTTTTTCTACACAGGCTGTGGCGTTATACTTCTTAACTGAAGGAAAAAAACAACAAAAGAAATTAGTCCAAAACCTAAGAATAGTGTGCACTCCTGCTGTTTGTATTCCTGGTGGCAGCCTCCCCTTTTCCTACAAAGAGAAATTTTGAAAATTAATGTACTTAAATTACAGTGCAATAATTTTCCCTGTTACTGTTAAATACATGCTGTATGCATCACATACACTAAAGTCCACTTCTTGTTGAACTAAGATTTTTGGACTTTTTTTTCTTTGAAGTTTGTAGATAAGTGATTTTACATGTCTTGTGAATGAAGGCTTCATTGGTAACTTCAGGAGATAAAATCAGTAATGTGTCAATGAACAATTTGCATCAGTAAATTATTACTATTAAGTAATTACTAATTATAATTAAGCATAGTTATTATTAAATATAATTATAATTAATATTATCAAATTATTATTACTTGCAAGGTAACAAGGGGGGGGGGCAATTTTAAACTAGAGTGGAGCAGGTTTATATATTTGATATTAGGAAGAAGTTCTTAAGCATGAGGGGAGTGAGACACTCATTGCCCACAGAGGTGGTGGAGGCCCCATCCCTGGAGATATTCAAGGTCAGGCTTGATGACTGATCCAGTTAAAGGTGTCCCTCCTTACTGCACAGGGGTTGGACTGAGTGGCCTTTAAAGGTAACTTCCAACCTAATGCATTCTATGATTCTGTGATTATTGCAATTTGCACCTGAAAAATGCTGAGGTATGATTTAAGACTCTAGAATAGCATTGATGGGGTCACTGGCTGAAGATTATTGCATGTTAAGCAATGACTAGTTCTAGAAACATAGAATATACTGAGTTGGAAGGGACCCATAAGGACCATCAAGAAAGAAATAAGGACTCTGATATTATTATGATGTGTTACGTTTTATAGGCCCATTATTTTTTAAGACTTAGAAATAATCACACTTCTATTGTTTATTTTCTCTATGTTAACAAAAAAAAAACATTCTATGGAGAGTTTGCTTTGATATGTAAATAATTTTCTTTATAAAGCTTCCATTGACTTATTTATCTCAACAGTGGCTTAATGAATGTTAAACATGCAGTATCTTCAAGACATCATCACACTTTTATATATGGTAAAAAAATCATAGTTCATGAAGCAGGGATATCATACAGTTTTCACTTTGCAAAGCTCATAAAGCAATAAAGACAATGCTAAATTTGGTAACACAAATAGGTTTTATAAGGTTTGAGGTCTTTAGGGTCTCTAAGTCTCTTAAATAGATCTTTGAGGATGCTGCATATTGTTTGTTGTTGGTAGTGTTTGCATATTCTGGATGTTGAGTAGCTGTTATGGGGGGGTTAAATTTAAAAATTTTTTTTCAACTAAATATAATTTGTCTCTGAAAAAAATAATCTCCTGTTTACTCAGGATGACACCATTTTACCTTGTTTTATACCTTGGTCCATAACAATAAAATTTACAATGCAATTACTTACATTTTCTATTATTGATTTGTTACAAATCCTATCACACTGGAAAATATTTTTTAAAGGTTTTAGAGAAAATTAATGTTTTAGAAAGGAAGGACCTTAACTCTATTTTTTTCCCAATATGTATCTTCTGCCCTTTGTTGGATTATTTTCCACGTTGGACTGATTTCAGGACAACTATTGAAAGATTGCAACTGCCTAACATGTTCCACTTCCCTCAGGGATGTTTCCTGTTACTCTTTGCATTTGAAGCTGAAATATAACACCAAAATAACACTATTTTTCCAGTGAGTTCCTTGGAAGGTAACACCTCATGTATGAGCACAAGCAATTTAAGATAGATGATTTTGGTATATTTCATGTTCTATAATACAGCTGCAAAAAAAGCGTGCCAGTAAATGCAGATGTTGCTTTGTTTTAATTTGTTCCTTTTTTTTTTTTTGCTTTGTGGTGAAACTGTGAAAACTGGGAGAAAACAAGACTGAGAGCCTCATCCCCAAACAGTCTAACATGAACCTGAGGTTCAGCTCCCTGGGCTGCATTTGCTTTTTTAAACTGATTCAGATTTCTGTAGCAGACATGTAAGTTCATCTTTGTATGCTACAACTCATGCAGGTAGTGTAGCCATGCATTTCTGGGTGTAGCCATGCATTTTTGAGTGGTGTTTGGCTAGACAGCTGTCAGGCAGAAAAGGACCTGGGGGTGTTGGTTGACTGCAGGCTGAATATGAGCCAGCAGTGTGCCCAGGTGGCGAAGAAGGCCAATAGCATCCTGACTTGTATCAAAAATAGTGCTGCCAGGTGATTGTGCCCCTGTACTTGGCATTGGTGAGGCCGCACCTCGAGCGCTGTGTCCAGTTCTGGGCTCCTCACCATAAGGACATTGAGATCCTCGAGCGAGTCCAGAGAAGGGCAACCAGGCTGCTGAAGGGGCTGGAGGGCAAATCATCTGAGGAACAGCTGAGGGAGCTGGGGATGTTTAGACTTGAGGAGGCTGAGGGGAGACCTTATCACCATCTACAACTACCTGAAAGGAGGTTGTGGAGAGGTGGGTGATGGTCTCTTCAGCCAGGTGACAGGAGATAGGACAAGGGGAAATGGACTCAAGCTGCTCCAGGGCAGGTTCAGATTAGGTGTTAGGAAAAATTTTTTTCACTGAAAGAGTTGTCAGGGCCTGGAACAGGCTGCCCAAGGAGGGGGTTGAGTCACCTGCCCTGGATGTTTTTAAAAGAAGGGCAGATGAGGTACTTAGGGATATAGTTTAGCACAAGACAGAAATGGTTGGACTCGATGATCTTAAAGAGCTTTTCCAACCCTGTATTTCTGTGATTCTTTGATTCTGTGTGATTCTGTGTAATACAGTGCCATATAACATATGAGTACACAAGCACCCATCAACACATATCCTGTACTCTCACTCACAGTTTGTCTCTCTCATGCACTGATAAGCCATAATAATATCCTGCACCGTATCAACCTTTCCAACAAAATAGTGTCTATTGGCAGACAGTGTTAGAAAATTCCCACCAGTACAAATAACATGTGGCTTGCTTGAGAATGTCACTTCATTTTCTAGCCCCTAAAGTCAGGTTTACAGATACCCTCTCTATAACAAAAAGTCTACTTGGAGGTATTATATCACATCCCCTTCACCTTGTTACTTTTGCATTGCTCTGTGTCACAGCATACCCTCTGAAGGGCTGTGTCTGAGTACACATGGGCCAGACAGTGCAAGAATCACCTTTCAGACCTGTACTGCCCGTGCTGACACATTGCCTTCTCTAAAGGGGTAAAGGGTGAAGCAGAATGGCAGAGGTCGCAGGAGAACCTCTCCTCATTCAGTGTCAGAGTGCTCTGTGAGACATTGAGCAGATATTTTGCATTCACCATATTGAGGAGCTTTGCATGTTCCTCACCTTTGCAGTGCAAATAGATAAAAAATATTACTGATTGGTTTATTGGAAAGGTAACTAAGGTAATTAGGAAATAATGACAAAGCATAAAGCATACAATGAAAATTTTTACTTCTTTTTGAAGTAAAAATGGTGACTGAAAATACGGGTTGCAAGGTCCCACTGATAATTGCACATAAAGTTCTGGTAACAAAGTATGGCCATTCATTTTTATTGAACTCTATAATTTAAAAAAAAAAAAAGAACTGGAAGTATCCTTTTATCCTGAAATAAAGGATTCCATCAGGACAAATATAATACATTAGTGAAGGAAAGCAAAGGATGTGTGTATTGTTTGTAATATGCTACTTATCCCATATTCCACGTTAGGAAACCCCAAGCTATCTGTTCTTTATAAATCATATTAATTAACGGCAGTAATTCTTATTCAGTATCCAATATTAATAACATAACAGAAGAAGGAAATGAATGGTATATAAACTCTCATTTCTTCCAAAAATAACAATTTGAGCCTTTCCCTGAAACGATTAGTCACAAATCCCACTTACAACTCATGGGACTACCCAGAAAAAGAGGTTGTGAATTTAAACCTCTTTTTCCATTTGATGGTATTGAACGTTAGAAGAGCTGCTCTTTACTCATTGCTGAATACGATCTCTCACAAGTTTAGGCCATTAGCCAGCTTGATAATTATATCTTAGTCTTCATTAATTTATTTCCTAACAGACATCTTAGACAAGAGACAGCAAAATATTTAGACAAAAATTGTTCTCTGTTCAGGGTGTGTTATTTGAGTTACATGACTAATTACCTGGTTTTGGTTTTGTTCTATAATTAAATGAATTAACTTGCTACTTAGGCTATTCCCATACTCAAGTAATTCTGTTTCATAATATTACTCAAATATACTACTTCAAGTATCAAAACAAAAAATTAATTTTAGCTTCAGGGAAAAAGTCTGTTTCCATAGAACTCTTGTGCAACTTGCCCATTTATGAGTCTTTAACCAGCCATGTAGGCTGCCTTTGCACATTCTGTTAAAAAGTTACTCCTTGAGAGGGAACACATATCTTTCTTGTCCCAATAGTTATGGAAAACACACACCGGTAAGAACACAGGCACACTCAGAAGCTGAACAGCTTTTACATTGAGTTTATCATGCTGCATTCTGAGCATTTCATGCTTTTCTGACTGGATTGTCTTTTCTCTTCAGTCAGGATTAATCCTTTCTGTGCTTCCTCTGAGACAGCTGGTGCGTTAACTTCTCCCTGTAACAGATCCTCAGTTCCTGGTGCCTGAAATGAAACATAGTATGATGCTAAATATTGTTTAGGGTGGTCCAGAGAGATCTTGACAGGCTTGAGAGGTGAGTTTGTGTGAGCCTCATGAAGTTCAACAAGGCCAAGTGCAACGTCAGAAAGCCAATCGCCTCCTGATGTGCATCAAAAGAAATGTGATTCTCCCCTGCTACCCTGCTCTCGTGAGACCCCACCTGGAGTACCGTGTTCAGCTCAGGGATCCCAGAACAAGAACAACATGGACCTGCTGGAATGAGTCCAGAGTAAGGCCACGAAGATGATCAGAGGGCTGCAGCACCTCTCCTATGAAGACAGGCTGAGAGAGTTGGGCTTGTTCAGCCTAGAGAAGGCTCCAGAGAGACCTTTGGCTTTCCAATACTTAAAGCAGGCCCACAGGAAAGACTGTGACGGACTCTTTATGAAGAAGTATAGTGATAGGATGAGAAGTAATAGTTTTTAACTGAAAGAGCATAGATCTGGTTTAGATATTAGAAATACATTCTTTACTGTGAGGGTGGTGAGCTCCTGGCACAGGCTGCCCAGAGAAGCTGTGGCAGCCCCCTCCCTGACAGTGTTTAAGGCCAGGCTGGATTGGGCTTTGTGCAACCTGTTCTAGTGGAGGGTGTCCCTGTCCATGGCAAGGAAACTTGGAACTAGATGATCTTTGAGGTGCCGTTCAACCCAAACCATTCTGTAATTCCCTGATTCTGAATTATCCCCTGCTTTCAAATTATTATGAATTCTGTTTAGAACAGCACTTGCTGTTAAGCAAATGGAAGATTGATAAGAACTGTGTAATTTTACCAAACCAATTGTTGTGGTTGAGAGCTGAGCACCACACAGTTGCTCTCTCTGAAAGAGGGCGAGGGGCATGGCAATATGAACAACTGAAAAGTCCTTCACTGCTTGGCCACAGCTGAAAACATCAGTGTGTTATCAGCACTGCTCTCATCCTAACATCCAAACAAGGCATTCTACCAGCTGCTAGAAAGAAAATTAACTCTATCCTAGCTGAAACCAGAACACCAAACAAGTATTGAAGTTTCATTAAGTCCTCTCGATACTCAGTGAAAAACTTGCCGACACATTAACACTAACAACAAACCCCTCATTTTTTGGTCATGTTAAACTCTTCTGAAAACATACAGGAGAGTTAACTGTGTTAACTGAAGAGTCCCACCAGAAAACCTCTTTGAAATGCAAAAATGATACAGATAGACATTAAATTAAAAGACAATCTGAAAGTCAACAAGAGGGAATTCAACATGGGGAGGGAGCCATGAAGAATACTGAGAGAAACTGTTTGAGAAGTTCAGGTGTCTACTTGAGAGATAAGAAAAATATTCAAGACAGACCATGTCTAAATGACAAAACTTCAGGAGCCTGAGTCACTAAGATGCTGGTGATTTGCAAAAGTACTTGCATTAAAAAGTTTGAATTTTCACAATGAAGGTGGGAGGCACTGGAACAGCTGACTTGAGGAGGGTGTGGAATCTTCTTGGAGGTATTCCAAACCCAACAGGACATGGCCCTGAGCAACATGCTCTGACCTCAGATTGCATGCTGCACTTGGTGGGTGTTGGACTACATGATCCACCCAGGTCCTCTCCAACCTGAGCCATTTTCTAGTCCTATGATTTTGGAATAGTTCTCTGAGAAAAGATCAGCTACAAAACTTAATTTCTCTACCGAGAAAACACTGCAAAGCTGGAGGTACCTTTGGGAACAATCCAGTTAGGTCAGTAGCACACAATATGATAAAAGCTATGAAAAAAAGGTGAAAAAACGACTTGAACATTAACAAACTTGTAATAAATTTCATTCTGTTGGAGTAAGAACTGGAAGTGCCAGCCATTCAAATCATCCTATAAAAAATGGTATGCAGTGTCTTGGCTGTCAGAAAGCTTAACATGTTAAAATCCCATTAAAATGTAGAAGAAAATCAAGTTAAGGTCCTTTGTTATAAAAACCATAATGCCCTATCCACAAAACCAGCAAGGTTTGGTAAAGCCTGCAGGAAAAGGGGGATTGCTCTAGATTTGGCTTGAACCTTCTGTAGAGGTACCTGCTCAGCACAGCGAGGAAAAGAAAAAGTAGGCAAGAGGGCAAACGAATTCTTGGCACACATCAGCTCAGCGTCGTCTTGCTTAACATCAGCAATCAGAGCTAGTCTAGTCTGAGCAAGTCTTTCTGGCATGCTCTGCCAGAAACATCAACAGGGAGATTCATCTTACTCTACAACATATTTTGAAGATCAATGGGGGAGGTGAGAGGCTAAGTAACTTGTTTAAACCAGCTGTATAACTTTTATGTTGCTGTGGTTAGTTGGGATCCCACCAAATATATCTCAACCGGGAGCTCTCTGCCCTCCTGTCTCTGGGATTCACTTTGCAGGGCATGGGTTGGAAGAAAGATCCCTGCCTGTGCCAGCTAGTGCAGTTTCTCAGAGCAGTGTGAATGATCAGGAGTTAGGGCTACTGGACAAAGAGTCTGAGTCTTGTTGAAATTAGCTGTAATTAGGCATTTAAATAAACATTAGGAATGAAATCTCTTTGAAGATGAGACCACAGATGCTGTTGTCTTGTGTCTTCCAGACACAGCCCTGCACAGTGGGCAGAGTAAGGTGCTTCTCCCGAGGCAGAATAGCATATGGTGGAAAAAAGTTTTCAGAAGACACTGCCAACAGATAAACTGTGATCATTGCTGAAAATGTTTATGCAGTGGTGGGAATTCGTGTTTGCCCAGAGAATAAGCACAGATGTGTAGTGAGAGAGAGAAAGAGAGGGAGGGAAAAGCCTAATGGGTATGGTAGATTCATCCAGAGGAATATATGGAACTGGTTTGTAAATGGTCATGCAGTTTTAGAGCACACAAGAAATACAGGATTGGCACTTTTTTCAATTGACTATGTGGTTTGTAAGTTATATCTACATGGCAGTCAACATGTAGCAGCTGGTCTTGAAGACACCCCCACGAGTTGATTTTTAATTACTTTGCTGGGTGTTAATAAAAGCATAGCCCACATGGATCTCCAAAACTGCTTGGGAATATTTAGCTTTTAGTCCACGTTGAGCTCTCCACTGCTCTAGGAACTAGCTATCTAAGTGCTTCTCAGCTTCCCTGGTATTATGCAGCCTCCTCACTGCCTTCTGCAGCTTAGCCACTCACTGTAGGAGGTCCTCCACCCAGGCACACCTTTTGAAAGCAGGTCTGCTGCCCATCCCTGTCCTGGGAGAAAGGTCTAGCCACTTCCTGCAGCCTGAGGTCTGCACAGCAACCTCTCCCTTCAGCAGCTCCCTCTGACTGGAGGCATTGGCCACACCTGGGGTAGTTGGTGCAGACCCCCCGGCCAGTGGTGCAGTCTGTGTTCTCAGATGAGTGTCCAACATTCTGCCTGGAGGGTCAGGTAGGATGGTGGCCCTTGACCTGTCACAGCATGGTGCTGGGTGCTGGTTTATGTGTAATTCAGGTCTCCCACTCAGCGGGTGGAATGTCCCTCCTTCGAAGGGGTAAACTCCCTGCCTGTCCTCCTGTGCCAACTTCTGCGTCACGCCCTGGCTGATGCACCACACCCTGTTCACGGTGCTCCTGGGTGCTGGCGCTCCCTGGGCTGCCTTTTGTGGGTGTGTGTCAGTAGGCAGAGGCAACTTAGCCGAATGCAGTGGTGTTTCCATTAATACGTTATGTTCCCTGGCATCCCGTGGTTTGCTCATCAGTTTCTTTTTGATTTGTTATGCAACATCCTTCGCCCTTTCTCACCAGGATTAAGTGCTAAAAAGATGACCTCAATAATAGATACAGGATAGATAATAGGAAGAAGTAAAAACCAAAGCCCTTCTCTAATGTTAGATAATCTGATAAACATTTTAGAACTTGATGTAGAATTCATCGAGAAGAGTAGTTGTCATACTCTTCACATTGGTTCTAATGGCAACTAATAGAAGTGTCAGAGTATTTCAGCTTTAGAAACTGGTAAGCTCAAGTATTTTCTTTGTCTATTTCTTTAAAATTTGACTAAGAAAGCCCCGTTCCTCTCTGTCTTTGTATTCTACCTGAACAAAATGGGATAAGATCTCTGTGTGTGTAGGAGTGAAAGTGGACTTCCTTCACCCTGAAAAGGCAGAAGTTTTTTCCAAGGCATTCTTAATAAAAGTATTTTTAGAAATCATTCAGACCTCTTCCCCAGTGAATTCCATCAAGACTTAACTTAGTAAAGAGCTCTTGAACAAAACAACCTCCTCCTTCAGAGGTCAGGCTTTGCATTGTAAATGCAGTAAAGGAGGT
Organism: Zapornia atra; assembly: GCA_013400835.1. NCBI lineage: Eukaryota > Metazoa > Chordata > Aves > Gruiformes > Rallidae > Zapornia > Zapornia atra. The sequence goes on along the minus strand of VZTU01002713.1, from coordinate 15,131 downwards.
ATTGCATCTGCTGCCAGTTTCTCAGAGAAATACTTCTACCAGACTTTCAGTGTGGACAGTTTGGAAGATCAGTATGCTGCTATAACATTTTACTGGGTTAAAATGAATATTATGAAAATTAAAGTTTTTAATTATATTTGTGACTTATAAGGACCTCCAACCTTTCAGCTTGTAGTGGGAATTTATTGTAGTTACATTTTATTTTACAATGTGGGCTCTTAACTTATCTAACCAGTTCTGGGTAAAATGTGTTATTAATTCTAGATAAAATAAAATAGCAACTGTTTTTCTGTAAGGCAGTTATCTTAAAAGGAATCTGTATCAACGTTATGCATAATACCTTAACATCCTGCCTAACAGGATAATTGAAGAAAATGTTTTGGAATTCCAAATTCTGCTTAAGAGGGTTCAGTTTATAGCCATCATTGGATACTGTCAATTTGAGGTTCCTGTGCAGAAAACATGTCAAGAAAAGGGAAAAAACACCCCATCCTTTAGATTTCTAATGACAATTTAGCATGATACAGGGCTGTGGAATCTGAGATGTTGTTACCTTATAATGATGAATAGCAGGTGTCATTGCAAAGTAACTACTCATAGAGGTATGAACCTGCCAGTCCAGGTCACTGGCAGATTTGCTGTCAGGGGTGAGCAACCAAGGCAAATAAATGTTCAAGATCTTAAGTTTTCATTGGTGTAAATTAAGAAATAGACTAAAAAATGTAAAACATCAGTGAAAGGAAGGAGTAACTTACACAGTCACACCCAGCCATTGCACACTAATATTTGTGTTCACAATAACACTCCTTTCAGGGCAAGAGAAAGTGGCCTCAAGTGGCACCAGGTGAGATTTAAATTGGATATTAGGAAAAATTTCTTCACCGAAAGAGTTATCAATCACTGGATCACGCTGCCCAGGGAAGTGGTTGAGTCACCATTCCTGGAGGTATTTAAAGGACGTGTAGATGTGCTGAGGGGCATGGTTTAGTGGTGGACTTGTCAGTGTTAGTTTAAGGTTCAACTCAACGATCTTAAAGGTCTTTTCCAAACTAAATGATTCTATGATTCTATTCAATGAGTCTGTGGTTCGATATTTTATATATAGCATTCAGATAACTCGTATAATACTCATAAACTATACAAAGATTTTTATACTGTTTGATATATGACTTGAAAGTAGAAGTTACATTGCCAAATCACTACATATGTAGTCATTGTGAAGGCAGTCCTTTCAGTTGTTGGTAGCTGAAAGGAAGTATTATCAATAAAGTGAGCATAGTTACAGCCTGTTTGGGGTTTTTTTTAAGAATGAAGATTGAAGTGTATTTGTTCAGGCAAGCTTTGCAATAGTTTCTTTTTCTTCTTTAACCTGGTCTTCTCAACAGCCAGATAAAACAACTGATAGAAATGACATCTATTTCATTTATTGGTTCACATTCCCATATTTAGATGCTTGTCCTGTATCCAAAATTGTGTTAGGTAGAACTTCTAAACGTTATGATATTGTACACACAACTGCTGCAAGTTCTAACACAAAGGTCTGCCAGTCCCTGATTTTCATTGAGTGAAGGCATGGCTTGCTGTTGTACTGTCAAAACAATGTTCTGTTAGAAGCGATGGCTTGTTGGTAAAAGTGACAAAACACCCCTCTCTCTCCTTGGGGAGAAAAAACCCAATAGCTGATTCCTTGGCTCAGACTGTCAGTCAAAACTGGGGATCATAGAATCATAGAATCATAGAATGGTCTGGGTTGGAAGGGACCCCATGGATCATAGAGCTCCAACCCCCCTGCCACAGGCAGGGCCACCAACCTCCAGGTCTGGATCTACACAAGGTTGCCCAGGGCCCCATCTAACCTGGCCTTGAACACTTCCAGGGACGGGGCATCCACTACTTCTCTGGGCAGCCTGTTCCAGCACCTCACCACTCTTTCTGTAAAAAACTTCCCCCTAATATCTAATCTAAGCCTTCCCTCCTTTAGCTTTAGTCCATTCCCCCTTGTCCTGCCATTATCTGCCCTTTTAAAAAGTTGATTCCCCTCCTGCTTATAAGGTCCCTTCAGG
>VZTU01002713.1:1896-12625 GCA_013400835.1 Zapornia atra | reverse complement strand
TCCAGCCTGTCAAGGTCCCTCTGGATGGCTTCCTTTCCTTCTAGGGTGTCAACCACACCACTCAGCTTGGTGTAGTCTGCAAACTTGCTGAGGGTGCACTCAATTCCATCATCGATGTCATTGATCAAGATGTTAAAGAGCACCGGTCCCAAGACAGACCCCTGGGGGACACCGCTTGTCACCGGCCTCCACCTGGACATAGACCCATTGACCACCACCCTTTGGCTTCGGTCTGTTAACTAGTTTCTTATCCACTGGATGGTCCACCCATCAAATCCACATCTCTCCAATTTAGAGATAAGGATGTGGTGGGGGACTGTGTCAAAGGCCTTGCAAATTCCCTAATATGGACTTTTTAAGATGACAGCTTTGACTTACTGTGTATAATGCTAAACAGAAAAAGAATTTTATTTGGGTACCTAAGATATATAACTTCAGTCTGTAGGCTGGAATCCAGGTATGTGGCCAGTTTGTCAACTGTTTATCATCTCTGAAACTGAAGTCAGCAGGCAAAACAACTTGAAAATGTTGAACTGATTTCTCCTGAGCCAGGTGTAATATTTCTTACTGATGTGCGGATATTCTGAAGCTTAACATTTGTAATATGCTTTGAGTATAAAGAAACAAAAGCTGTAGATGAAAACAATAGTCCATAAATTTCATTGACTTAATCTGAGATAGAAGTTCCTTTTATTTGCATGAATATTCTGATATTCTGCTTTTGGACTTGACATGGGAATCCCTAGGCAAGCCCCTAGAAGAGGTGCTCTATCTACAGGAAGGAGACAGGGAATTACAAGCAGGTGGACTGGACCTACTGTTATTATGCTTGTAGGCAATTGTACAAGAAACATAGTCAGTTTCCAGTGTTCAGCTGCACAAGCAGCAACACAAAAATAAACTCCTAAAGCTGGATGAGCAGGAGAAAAAACAGTTATGATAGTGTTCTGTGAGCCTGCACAGAAATGTCAACTCTGGCTTTGTGTCTCAAGCAGTAAACTATTTACTGACTGAATTGATGTACATTTTCTTTGCAGCTGGGAGCTGAAAGTTTTAAATTGTGTAGTTCCATTAATTGTTTTATGGGAGATGAGAGCATATCCTCAGAACAGTTTTACTTTATGATACTCATGAATATACTCACCAGACATTTCTTCTTGTGAAGAAATTTCATCCTAGAAACAGATTTTTCCTCAGTGTAGAGTGACAAAAAACATGTCTGTATCTTCACTGCAGCCAGTTTCATTAAGCGACATAAAAGTGCACTGTACATCTGTTTTAAAGACTGTTGTATTAAATTGAACCAAACACTGAATCTCCTGACCACAGCTGTGAGATCAAGCTATTATGTAATGTTTTAATCTTCTATTAGCTATTTAATCTTCTATTATTAAAATACTGATGTCGGTGGAAAAACGCCTGTTGTCTTGCGGGTGATAAGTTTTGCTTTAACATAATGTAGCATTTTAATACCCTGTTTTGCAAATTTCTATATCTGTTCTTTAAATATTATAGGGCATCTGAAATTCACGGTAGAATGACAGTGGTGTTGAACATAATACCTCTTAAAGAAGTATTTCACTGAGGAAAATGGCACTCAAACTCTACATCTGGGATCAAATTATCCAGACTAAATGAAAACCTCTTTGTTCTTGTAATCGCCAGAAATATTTTCAATACACAGGAAGACTATTCTTTAATCTTCTCCTTTATCTTAATATGTTTTGTGACAAGATTAAATTAGAAGAAATAAATGAAAGGCATTGAGTTAAATGCCAAGATAAATGTTATCTACCATCATTGATTGCCACCAGTAGAACTGCTTAACATAGTGCAAGCTGGGAAGAACAGTTATTGCCTGTTGCCTTAGTCAGAAGAGGGTGGAGATCCTGGACAGTAACCAAATGGTTATAAGAATATTGCTCTTTGGATTAGACAGAACACTGCATATATGGAGTTGAATGAGATGTACATAAAGAAGAAAAGGAAATTGGTAAAAGAAAATGCAGACTAACTTAGCTATTGTCTGAACAAATGAGGCCATCATGTGGCAAATTAAAGACATGGCCACATAAAGAAAAATGATTGATTAATAGTATTGGTAATAATGAAGAAAATGCACACCTTCCATCATAAACTCAAAGGAAACTGACGTGAAAGATCAGAAACAGAAAATCCTCCTAGATTTAATTTTTTAATGAGGAATTCTAAAGAACATTGTAAGGTTATTTCAGGAATTCCTTATCAAGGAAAGATTTTTAGATGGAAATCTCATTTTTTCCATCTTCAAAGTCTCATAGGTAATAATGGAAGAATGAGAGTTAGAAATGATCATGTCTTCAAAGGAAAAGCTTCAAATGAGCCAAGCAAGCAACTAAATTTCTGGTGATTCATTGAGCTGCTTAGGAAGTTGCAGGAAATGAAATTATAAACATCTGCAAAACTAGATTGTTGTATGCGTCACTGAATACACCACTAACAAGCTGAACCTTGAAATATTAACATCCTGTACGGTAATTCTCAACTCAAGTATGTATGAAGAGTACTGTCTGAGTTGTTTCTGATTTAGCAGATATGTAAATAACTCTCTTTAATAACCCATCTTCTTTTACACTGAAGAATAGACAAGTACATGGAGATACAACTTCTGAAGAGCTATCCAACACAAAATCTTCAGAAAACATAATTTAGATTAGGAATTTCTATGCTGAATTCACTTTGTGGGTGGAGAAACATGCCATAATTCCATAGTGCCTTCTTCTGCCTATCCCTTGGAATGGGTGAATAAATTTTGCCTGCTTTTTGAACAACATGGAAATGACACCTTGTTTTACATCACTATGAAATATGTGCACATCAAGGAATGACTGAAGAGTTTGTACCATGAAATAAGCCCATTGATTAATCCAAAACAAAAGCTGTACAAGATGTGATATATGAACAAGTGAGGTAAGAAAAATGAATACTGGGGAAAGCCAAAAGTGCCCAGAAAGAAAAAAGTGTGTGGCCAGTTTTAACCAAACAGCTTGCCAGAGACATAGTGGTGAATGGAGAGTAGGTAATGCTAGTCACTGTACACCTATGGTGCCTTAATCCTTTCTAAATTCTGCCCTGAGTTTTTTTAATATATTGCTTTAAACAAAGCTGACCTAATTAAGGACACTTGCAAAGTAAGTGAGAACTAGGAGTTACTGTGTCAGGTAGATATGCATTTCATCTTCTTCAACATCACTTTACTTTAGCATCTTATATACCCTGCACTTATTTTTTTTCTTAGATTCCACATTAATCAAGTTATTCACTTACCCCATATTTATAAGTTATTTGAGAACCAGATAAGAATTAACATGGAAATAAAACTATTCCTGTTTGTTAGATGATGTAAGGACCATGTTATTTTATCTCAGAAGAATTATTTGTTGTATTTAAAAAATTGTTGATATATTTGTCTCCATTACTAAGCAAATGAATGATATCATTTCTACTCATGGACATTTTTGGTAAATCTACTAAGACACAGAGTATATACACATTACACATGCAGGCACAGTCCTTAAGTTATCTAAAATATCAATAATTTTAAATGTTTGGGCATTTTAAAACAGCCCCATACAATTACTAGTATATCTATTAAAATTGTTTCTCTCTTGGTGAATACAAAGTTGCAGCTAGTGTTTGCAGATCTACTTTTATGAAAAATTATGCAGGGCAGCATTTCAGAAGTCTTTTTTTAATACAGGTGTGGCTCATTTTCTCTACACTGAAGCATGACAATGTAGGTATTTATGATGATCACACTCATAGCCTTTCATGAAGAGATACAACGCAAGTTGGTTGTTAATCTGGCCTGCTAGCGACAGCAACTCAAGAACGGGATGAACCGTACTGTAGACTTTATTAACCCTGCAGAAGATGGTCTTGCTTAGGGCAATGAGCTTAGGCATTAATGTTCACTTTCAGTTAGATGCAATCCTGTCCTAGACCTCTCCAGCAACAGAGTTAGTTACCAGAATACAGCTAGAAATGTACACAGGAACAAGCATACAAAGACAAAAGGAAATGTACTCACCTTGTAAGAACAGGGATTACTAAAGATAGTTGTCCTTGTGTGTTCTGCTCTTTTCCTTCCTGTTCTCTACTTTTGATATCTGTACAGACTATGGAATTGACAGCAAAGGAATTGAGGTGGCTTCTGGTCCCGTTTCTTACTTCCTGCTTTCAATTGACTGCATTAAAATAACTAGAATTAAAGATACTGTCCTGGCTGCAGAATAAAGGTTCTTAAAGCAAAGTCGTCTTAGATCAGTCCACACTTCCTTTGGTTCGAGCATCATAATGTAAAAGTGTATTAATAGAATATATTGAAGAATAAATATTTGTAGGTGTCCCTGTCTGTTCTTTTGGCATTGCAACTAAAAATGACATGATAAGGCATCTGGTGGTAGCCCAATAGTAGTAATATGGTTGTTGTGGACTTCTGAAGGGAAATTCTGAAAGGAATGTAATTGTGAGCAGCAGCATAGATATTGAAACATTTATGGTGCATCTGGAAACAAGTATCTATTATCCATAGAGGAAAGTGCTTACTTCCTTTATAGCCTCTTTCAACCTAAAGTGAGTTGGTTTACAATTATTATGCAAATTTTTGTCTAAATCTCAAGAAAAGGGGAAATACTCCTTTAGAAATGTGGAAGAAAAGGACAGGGGAAAATAGATTGTTTTGGAAAGTTTTTACTTTTTACCTGAAACTCTGAAATAGGTTTAAAACTATATGGTCAAAATTTTCTAAAATAATTTTCACTTAATCTGTGGTAAAACATTTAGAGTGCTTGCCTGATTTTCAGTAAAAGCTAAATTTGTTTAAGTCAAGCATCTTTGAAATGATTCAAATTGGGGGAACAATCCAGTCATTGCTAATCCATTAGTTAGAAATTGTCTCATCAGGAATTAAATAACTAGTTTTAAAAGTAAACTACTAAAATCCATAATTTAGTAAAAAAAGCAACCTAAGTATGTTCTCACATGAATCTTCAGATTATAATGTTAAAGAATATCTATTCTGTTCTTGCAATTGCTGCAACAACAGTCTGGTGCAGACTATTAGCCTTACTCATGGACAAGAACCTTATTGTATCAAGTAATACATACATAGGAAACAAATTTCCTAGAATGCAACATTCTGGAGAGTGTTATTAGTACATTGATGAGCCTAACTGCCTATCAGTTGGGCTTTGTGTGTATAACTGTCTACATGTAGATAAGACAGATCATATATATAAATCTTGGGGAATCAGAAATTGCTATGACAGAAGTATGTAAGACTGATTAATCAGGACAGATTTTAATTAAAACCAAAACTTTACTGCACAGATATTCATTCACAGTATACATTACTAATGGTTAGTTCTTAATTATTAATCACTATTACTACATATTCAAAGCAGTTAGTCCTTAACAGTCATCCTAAATTACCAACTAATATACAACACCACAGAGCTGATGCCATATAATTAGCACTGATGGTTTCAGTCTTTAAGAATCTTAGTCATCAGGGTTATCAGGTTCAAGAGCTCTTCAGTGAAGGAAGCTAACACTGAAAAAGGTGCCTTTCTTCCCCTTTCTCCAAGCCCAAATTCAAGATTTTCACCTTCTATAAAATATTTGAGTCTTCAGAGAATTCTTAGCCCTTGACCTCTGACCCCTGGGACCCTGGGAGACTTGCAGATACTACTTTCCCAGACTGCAGCAGGTGCCTTGATTTGCTCACCCAACGTGTTTTTTCTTACCTGCTACTTATTTTTCTGTGTTACACTTTTCCCAGCTCTTAAGGTTGCACCTCTTCAATGATCAGTAACTGACCATCAGAGAGGTACTTTTGGTTCTGGGACCTTTGTTTTCAGCCTGCACCCATAATTTCAAAACCTTTGCTGTCATCCCAGGCTAAAACTCCACATCATAACATGAGACATGTGGCACCAAGCTCTGGCTGACCTTGTAAGTTCTTGTAACAAGTTAATAATAAGCCTAATAGGCTAGGACTGGCTGTGCCTTACACAGGCTCAATGAGGATAAGGCTTGAGGTTTGTTGCTGGCAATAGAAAAGCTGTTTTTACTGAACATGAAAATGTTTACAAGTTGTTAACAGACATGCCTGATTAGTGTGATTTTGACAGAGTTCAAAGCAAGCTAATATTAACTACATTTGTCTTAGCATGCTTCTACTTTTGTGAGTGCAGTAGGCCTCTGCTTTGGACACATAGTAGAGTGGTTTGAATACTGAAAACAATAGTGAGAAACTGGTACATGTTTACTTAGTATTTCTTGTTTTCATAGGATTTATGAAAGGAAGGTGGAAAACTAGAAATATCAAGACCGACTATTGATATTGAAATAATTACAGTAACAATTCAGAGATAAGTACTGCCTTTAATTTACATGTTGCACGACCCACTTTGAACATTAACCAGAGAATAGTAGATGCCTTTTTCTGCCAGGAGCTGCTGATGTGTCCCTTGCTCTATGACCTTGCCGTTCTGGACCACGGCAATCTTGTCAGCATTTTGGATAGTGGAGAGGCGATGAGCTATCACGATGCAAGTGCGACCTTCTCTGGCTTTATCCAGTGCTTCCTGAACAATCTGCACAATGAAAAAAACAAAAGGTGAACTATATCTGGTGGCTGTTGTGAGATAATACCTCAGTAATACCATTTGTGAAGTACACTGTAGTATAAGAGTGAGAGAAAGGGAATATCTGTGGGTTTAGCTTCCTGGTTTAAAATTAGCCTGTGATGACAAAGAGTCAAAACTGCCATAGCCTATGATGCCATGATAGCTAAGAGGATGATATGGAACCAGGCTCATTACTGAGATGCATAGTAGGACAACAAGAGAAAATGGTCATGAATTGTAGCAGGGGAGGTTCAGACTGGATATAAGAAAAATATTCAACTGCAAGGATAATTGAGCATGGGAAAAAGGACAAAAGAGAGCTTGCTGAATCCTTGGAGACTTTCAAGGACCCTGCTAGGCTTCTCTATGAGGGTGGTGAGGCCCTGGCACAGGTTGCCCAGAGAAGCTGTGGCTGCCCCTTCCCTGGCAGTATTCAAGGCCAGGCTGGATGGAGCTCTGGGCAACCTGTTCTAGTGGAGGGTATCCATGCCCATGGCAGGGAGGTGGAACTCGATAACTAGACTTTAAGGTCCCTTTCAACCCCAGCCATTCTATGATTCCATGATAGTGGACATAGCATTAACAAACATAGTTTGACTTCAGTATTGGCCCTTTCAGGAAGAGGAGGTTTGAACAGAAACCTCCACAGATCCCTGCCATGACTGATTAATTGTATATGGGAGGTAAGGCAGTAATCTTGGGTCAACTACTATTGTGCTAATTCTCGTGATTTCACAGGGAGTCTCATAAATCATGTTTTTCTTAAAGCTAGCATTGGTAGAATCTGAGCTTTCTCCCTTCCTTTCTTCTTTATGTGTATTAATGCAGAATAAAAGAAGAGATGAAATTTCTGTACCTAACTGCCACATAATTAAGAGAACAAAGAATCCTGGAATTATTTAAAAGCATTTTCCCCTCAAATCCTATGTTTTTATGCCTAGAATTAATAAAAACTTACTTTGAGCTTTTCAAATGATAGTATTTGTTATAATATTTGCCTCATTAGTATTAAGTATTTTTGTACAGTCTGTGCTGATTTTTTACAGCTAGATTGCACTTTTATTATACCAGATTGCAGCTTTGGGTTTAGAAAAAGAAATGTGTTCTAGCAATTTTTTTCACTGGAAGTTGCATATTAGTCATAAATAAATAGCAAGGACTGTCAAGCAATGGGAAAAGCAAGAAAAATTATGAAGGCAAGATTTGACAGTTTCCCAGAAAAAATATATTTTGGCAGCATTCTCAACCTTTTCAGTTGCTGACATTTGTGCCTCCTGAGTTAACTTTTATAGCTCTTTCCCAGTTGAAACCTGAGGAATTCTAGGCAGAAAAAAAAATGCCACCTTCGTTGCTACTTCAATCTGCCTACTGCCAAGCAGATGTAAAAAAATATGTTTGTTTTTTTTTTGCAAGGAGGAGCAAGATGTTTATATTTGTCTATTATTAGCATAAATATGTCATTTGCATAAGCCACCATATTTCCAGCTTTGTGCTTTAATCTGTGGGAGTGAAAACAATAATCATAATACTTAGAAACATGGATTTAGATCGCAGACTCCTGGCTCATAATTAAATTACCTTTTCGCTTTCTGTATCTAAGGCAGATGTAGCTTCATCCAGTAGCAGAATCTGGGGCTGACGTACAAGAGCTCGGGCAATAGCAATACGTTGTTTCTGACCACCAGAAAGCTGAGTTCCCTTGTCTCCTACGCGGGTGTTGTATTTCTAGAAACAATACATCAGTGCTGAAGTATCTTTAAGCATATCGACCCTGACACCAGCCATTTATAAACTGCATAGTCCATTCCAATAGCTCTCTGGAAACAGATGACCAGAATTGCTATCTGCCACAGATCTATAGATCTTTCAGTAGGAATCTCTGCTGCACTTACAGCATCAAGAATTATTAAATTCAAGGTAACAACCCCTCTAAGGTTAGAAAGAAACATTAATCTCAATCAAGAGATATTTATCATCTATGACACTACTGGGGATCAAACCCTGTCCCAAGCACTCCAAGCTAGCATTCTAACAAATCAGTTATGCTAATTCACATTTATTCATCCTGAAGAATAGCAATATATAGTTTCATTTTCAAGTCACGTTATATATTATATCAATATATAGAAATAGATATTTATACACTTTGTCTATAGCTGTACTGCAGCTTTGGACAGTTATACTTTTAATTTAGTTCTGTCATTTAAGGTGGACCACTCAGGTCTCCAAGCAGGTTGTAGTAGTCTTTGACATACTACATACTTGGTTGCAAAAATCAGTTTTTATGAGACATTATTATATACTACAAGATTTCTCTACGAAGTTTTGAAAGAGCAGATCTTGATAAGCCATTAGAAGTGAATAATGATCTGCAAATATCATGCGCTTTGGCATTTATATTTTTTCAAGAAATGCAAAAAGCATCTTAAGCTGAATATATGCAATATAGAACTAAGCTGTCAGCCTGCCTGCTTTAGGAAGTTTTGGATACAAGTTGACACAGGTTAGAAACTAATCTATCAAACTCACAGAAGAAAAATCCATCCAGATTTTAAAAAGTTTCCAAGTCACAAATTAAGCAAAATTAGATGAGAATTCAGGAGAAATGTGATCGAATGTTTTGCTTTTTTGACTACTTATGTGTTAATAATTCTTGCAGTTCATGACAGACCTTTCATCTGACCCAAGATGTTCATTCTTACATTATTATGTGTTGGTCAGTTGTATATGAAAAAATCAGCAATTTTTGAACTCTAGGAATACCAGAAATTTAAATTCTGACCAGGTTGAACTGAAAGAAACACATAAGAAACTTAAACAGGAATTTAAAATGAAATGTTCAACTCATTTAAAAGAGACCACCCCACACTTTCAGCTCTCTATTAGTTGTAATTGTGGCTTTTCTTCTCTGATATCTTAAATGTTCAGCTCTCCAGCTGACAGCGGATTTTCCCAGAGTAAAAATAAGTATGATAAACACAATTAAGACATTATAAGGTTTAAAAATCAGTTTCAGATCTATTTGCATCTCAGGGAATTATGGTACCCCAGGGAATCATAAATGGACACAATTTTTCCCTGCCACAATAGGCCACCTCCAGTTCTGAGTAGGAGAGAAAAGGAGTAACTTACATCTGGCAGAGACTCAATGAAGGAGTGAATATTAGCTTCTTTTGCAGCATTAACAATTTCCTCATGTGACACCTCCTGACTGTTATCTCCATATGCGATGTTTTCAGCAATCGTGCAGTCAAATAGGATTGGCTCTTGTGAGACAATCCCAATCTGAGCTCTCAGCCACTGAATATTTAGTGTCTTTGCATTTTTGCCATCAAAAAGCTGAGAAAAAAAACATTTTAAATTCAGTCACATGTCTATGTGTGTATTTGAGACTTACTGTAAATTCATCCACATAAGTTATGTAATTGCAGCTTTTTCCTTAGAGATACTGTATCAAAATGTCACCTAATCCCTTCCCCTCCTCCTCGATGTTCCAAAATTTTCTAAGGGCAATTACATAGAAGTGAGTTTAGTCCCTTCTCCTATCTCAGTTCTTTTCTTTGTTTCAAGATTTAATCAGGATTTTGAAGAAAGTGGAAGATAGGATATGCTGAAGTAACTTCAAAGAACTTTGTATAAAGTTATTTCTTTTCTTCAGGAGGAAAACTTTCCTTTATTTTGCATATATGTTCCCACCCAAGGATGAGATTTGCAGTACTAATCCACTGAAATAAAGGAAGAGTTGGGTTTATTCATTCAGACACTCCTAAACCATTCTTAAATGTAACTGTGATGTAAGGCCTGACAACTCACAAATTTACTTCTGGATGCCTTAAGATGTCATTTGCAGGCAGTTCTCTTTAGTGGCATCCCTGTCACGCTTCTGCTAAGTTTGGCTACTGAGTTGCTATCACTGTCTATTAGATGACAAGAGATTTATTATTTTTTTCTGGGTAGATCAGTTTTATAATTATACAAGTCATTTCAACTTGGACACAAACATCTAGGATGCTAAGAGGGCTGTTACATCTCCACTAGACTAGCCTAGTGCAGTGCTT
>VZTU01002712.1:176137-208285 GCA_013400835.1 Zapornia atra | reverse complement strand
GGCTCCGCGGCGCGGCCCCTCGGCCGGCCCGGCGCGGCCCGGGGGCAGGCGGCTGATGAAATAAAGACAGGCTGGGGAAAGGGCCTGCCCGGGGCTCCCGAACTTTGTTTTCCTTGGGATCAGCTCCTTGTGGTGTGCGGAAAATAATTCAGATAACTTAGATCCTGGCACTGCTGCGGGTTGGGGTGTGGGTTTTGTTCTTTTTATTCTTTCCAAGGAAGATGGATGTTTCCTCCAGCCTAAATCCCCCGTGCTAAATAATCAATTTCCAGCGACTAAAGATGCTGGAACAGCGTGTTCTCCCTCGTGTGCAGGCGCACACCTTCTTGGCGAGCCTAGCTTATGTGGAAACACTGCTGCAGTGTAAGCGGCCTTTACCCTTATGTTTTTCTCTACTTAAATGCCTGAATGATTGCTTTTTCAATGTTCTTGGGTTTGTGGACCCCTGATGTTCTCCAGCTGAGCTGTATATGCTTTATAGTCATTTAAAGTCAGTCTACCAACAGGACACTTGACTTATAAGTAGTCCTTGTACGTGCAGGGTCCACAGATTTCTGTTTGAAAATTGCTGACCTAGGTCTACATCTTCCCCTGTGCCTTATGGAATATTATTTATCAGTGTGGTTTTACTTTGGATGCGCCAGCTGATGGATATTCTGTCATATCGGTGACTTTGTTGTCATTCCATAGTGGAAAAAAATGCAGCTCATACAGTTAGATCTGAAGCAGCCACCTGCTGATTAATGCCAGGTACACAGAAATACCCAAAAGTCCAGCTGCTAAGGTCTGCATAGGATTTAATCACAGCGTTGTCATGAAAAGGAATTTTATAGCTTTGTCTAGCATGAGCCTTCCTTACTCTTCACTTCTATTGAAAAAAAAAGGTAAGAAGTGAGTTATCTAAAAAAATGCATCTGTACAAAGCAGACTTACAAACCAGTGAAAAATGTAGCAGTGTCAGTGAGGATGGGACCAGAGCATACTAAGAGTCAAAGAAAAAGAATGGCAGGAATCATCACATACCTAAAAAACCTTGACCAAAAAATAACATGAAAAGCTGTGCTGACGTCTGTTCCGAGACCTGGTTCAGTAGCTAGGTGTTGTGAGGTGAGATCATGTCACAGAAATAGCCTGGGTTTAATTTCCTCACTCTTTATCTTGAATGAATGAGATAGGAGGGAAAAAATTATCAAGAGTTCAGCTGATACTGTAAACTAGTATTATTACACGCTCAGTAGCAGCACATGAGATGAGGAGTTACCATCCAAGTTGTCTATGGGTCGCGGTCCTGGGCAGACTGACTGGGAGCACGTTCCTGCTTGGCGTTTACACCCCATGCCACACTGCTGCTTTGGGGTTAAATAACCTATTGTGCTTGGTGCATTAGAACAGCAGCTGGGTTTTTCGAGATGTAAGGGATGTGAAATGCATGTCAGCTGGCTTGTGTTGATTCATGCTCTAAGGATAATGTTCCTTAAGGTTGTCTTGCTGAAGTGAGAAGTGATGAAATTTCAGTTGAATTATAGGCTTCTTAGGACTGTCTTAAACAATCAGCTACAGTGTGCAATAGACTGTTTTGTAATGTTACATATCTGTTCTTGCTTCTCAACAAGAAGAAAAGGAGGTATAGGCTAAGCTCAAAGAACCCCAGAATATCTTTTATAAATCTTAACTCCTGAGATGTCAAAGTCCAGCCCGCGCTAATCCTTAGCTTTACAAATTCTATATATGTGCCCACGCCAAGTGTGAAATCTGATGTGCTTTCTCTTGGGAGCTTACGTCTTGAGGCATCAGCAGGCAAACCAGCTGAAGCACAAGTGAGCACGATTTGGAGACCAGACCTGTGCAGAAAGGCGACTTATTCCTGTCTCACATGTAAGGCTCATTTCTTCCAGCTTCTGGGCCATGACCTACTCTGGTGTATTTGCTTTCATAAGGCGGTCAATGAGCCAGGCCACATCATTGATAAGTGTGAGGAAGGTATTTTGGAACAGAAATATCTCGGTTCTAACCAAAGAGCATTGCCAGTGATGGGCTTACTTTGGGAGAGGCTTTGTCCATCCCCCAGAATGGCAGAGTTGCTTGAAGAGTGGTTAAGAGCTTGATTAGACAGTAATAGCAGCGCTTGATGCTGCATAGAAGTGGGAGACAAATCTAGTCTAATCTAAACCAGCCTCAATCTATTGCAGTGCAGTGTGGGGCTGGTGAAATCTTCCTTGATTGTATCACTGGAGTTGAGATGAGGATTTGTCACATCCCCATATTCTCCTCGGTCCTTTAGTCAATCACTGGCACTTCCCGTTACTTCTGTGCCACTCGACAAAGCTGACAGTGCCCTGACCACACGTGCTTCCTTTGTCTTCTACTATTGGAATTTTTCAAGGTCAAGTTACTTGTATGTATCAGGAGAGCTGTTCTGTATACTCAGGTGTGTCTCCATGTGTAAGATTGAGTTAATGAAAAATACCAGCTCTCCTACATGTGTACTATCTTACTGCAAGTTTCCATTCTCATTGACCGAAGCAGGAGGAGTCTGTTCCATAACAAGTATTAAACAGATGCTGCTCTGCCCATGCTGCTGGATATGAAATGGTCTTTGCAGATCAGTACCAGCTGTTTCATTATCACTGCTCTTTTTAGCAAATTTTCATTTTGACAGACTATTTCTTGTTGTATTTAGGGAAACGTTACTGTCTCTCTTGATGTGTGGTGCGTTGTAGTCCAACAGAGCTGTGTTGTGGTGGGTAGATGACCCGTATGGTGACATGGATTTGTTGGTGACTCTTTAAAGGGGGTATAAATAAAAAAATTATGATTAAGAGATTTATAGACACAGGGTGGGTTTTCTTTTTCTCCTCATCCCTTTAGCTCAGCTGTCTAAGATAGTCAACACTTTCAAGAGTCGAGCACCACATTTCTCCTTTCTGTGTCTTGTCAAAAGTAAGTGAGTTTCTATAGGACATTGAGACTGGGGGGGGAAACAGGTGCTCTCTGGCCACTTACAGGTTATGTGACTTCTTCAGTTGTGTGTTTGGAAGAACACTGAGTTTGGAGTTAACTGCTGGAAAACTGCACTTGTGTGTAATAGCTCATCAGGTATGTTCAGTTTAGCACAAACAGGAGAACTTGCATTGCCAACTTCCCAGCCGCACAGGGAAGTCCTTTTTGGAAGGGTCGTCTTAAATTTCATTTCTTTCTTTGGAAAGGAGCAGTGGGAAGGAAAAAAAGAAGCAAGAACCTCTTTGCAAACCCCTAACGGTATTAAAGTTGCGTATTACTTTGTCTTACTTGGTAAAGTTCAGTGAGACAGTTATTTATGTGGAATAACGAAAGGGCAGGAAATCCAGTGTCTCGAAGTACGGGCATGACAAGTCATTACAGATTAAGCCTTTTGGCTGCAGCTGTCTGACTGCTGCTACGCTCTCCTTGACATGATGTTCGCCTGCCTGCTGGAGTTCTTATCGCCCTTCTTTGTTATAAAGGACTGTGATTCTGTTTGAAATTTGTCTTCTTTACTGCTGCCCCTATCACCCAGCAGTGATAATAGGGACAAGTGGAAGTAGGGCTGTGCATTTGAGTGGCCCACTAGAATAGGAGATTATTAAAAATTATAAATTCCCCTTGCAGTATTTGATGCAGTGCTAGAGGTTAGTGAACTTCTAGAAAGCCAAATACTGTGTTTAACCTCTGCTTTTGGTAACTGGACAACTTAAATTGGTAACTTAAAATTGGTAACTGGACAACAACAGCTTCTTAAACATTTTCTTTAGAGTGCTGTGCAATGCTGCATATCACATGTCTAATTTGAAGTTACAATAACTGCTTTCATGGTGCTTCTATGGAAGACTGACCAAGGGAATTTGCATATTAAGTAGTCAGATTTGTTGCTCACAATTGGACTAATACAGTAGGGCTATGCACGGCTTGCTCGGGGGGAGTTAAACAAGCATCTCATGACTGAGCAGTTAATAGCATTTGGTGCCTACCCCTTGTATCAGAGCGTACAAAGAATCTCCCGCTTCCAGCTTGCACTTTGCAGCGTGTTATAGCTGTTGGCTGCAAGCTGTGATGGTGCATGCCTGCGCGCAGCACCATTCAGGGGGTTCCCTGCCATCTAAAGGAGGTAGTTCTAGATTTCAGGTAGTTCCTGCTGTTTTGTAGCGTAACCCTGAAATACAGTGCTGGGTATGTTTTTGCCAAAGTAATATTAAATCAGAGCTGGCATTAGCTGTTAGGTCTTACTGTGGCCTTTTAAAAATTTTAAATGGAATAATAGGAAAAGCTTCATGTGGTTCTTAGAACCTGCTCTAAATCACTCATGATTTCCACAAGAGTATCTGTGTGTTTTCCTGGACTTAGTAATGTGCTCACAACACCTAACTACCCAGTCCCAAGTATTTTCCTACCGCAGTATCATTTTGATGGTGTGACACTTTCCATTTGTAAACTAATAGACTTTGTTTTGTTTTTCAGGTGATAACAAGTAACTCTGAGAAACTGAAATAAGGTGTTATTTTTACTGTTAATAAGGGCTGGCAAACGCAGCTGTTCAGTTTCCTTTTTGGCGTTGTTCCTCGTGTAATTGTTTGTTTGGTTTCTAGACGAAGTGATTTGTTTTAATTTCTCTGTTTGGGATTTCAGTGTTGAAAGCAACAATGTCCTCCTTCGCTGAATATTAAACATAATAAATTGAACATTCATTGTGCTTTGGAGACTTTTGATAAATGCAAAATATTATTAGTTGCCTGTTTGAATAAAGTCTAAAAAGCAGCGATCTGCTCTTATTGCAGCAGGTAATATGATAGCTATTATTTTTCATGTGAATGTTGAATTATATTAATTCATGAGTCACAAATTACAATACAGTTGAAGCCAGAAATAAAGATTTGCCTTATACTTAAGTCTTGGCAATCCCTGCAAGTAGTCTTGCAGGTACAAGGAAAGATCTAGTTGGCAGCAGCTGGTCTGGTTACCCAGCTCCTGGAAAAAAAGATAAATACATTAAAACCTTCTGATCAGATGACCACATTTGAGAAATTAATACAGCTGCTTCTTTGCAGTTTTATAAGCAGGAAAGGACTGTGATACTTCATGGTTTTGATGAAAAGTGCTTTCACCCTGTCCTACAAACAAACACCATGCATGTAAGTCAGGTATGTTTTTTACGCAGTTGTCTCCAGTTTGCTACCTCTGCTTCACTGCCTTAAAATCCAGACTCTTTTGCAAATATTTCAGTGCTTGTTTTTTACCCCCCTTAGTCCTTAATTTATTTTTTTTCCCCAAAATTGCTTACGCTACAGCAAAGTGCTCTGTACTGGCTAGTCGGTGCTTCATGGTCCTCCCGATTCTTTCTCACCAGATTCAGAATAAATTCTTGAGTATGACTGGTGCAATATGTCCATCCTTTCCCGTAGAGAAGCCAGATCCCAGTATGTTCGTGGCCATGCAGCATGGCTTTCCCAAGTGCTGGTCAGAAAGAAGACACAGGAAGGGCTCGGTGCTCCCTGAGGGGAGGTGCAGCTGGGTGTATGGCCAGGAGCTTTGCCTTCCCAGAGCCAGTGGCATCCTTGCCTTGGGAAGGGTATTTCTGGGGGGAGTTTTGCAACCCAGCAGCCAGGATGAAGCAGACAAGTCTGTATGTGGCACCTCTTGGATGTGTAGTACCTAAGCGGGAGCTTAAAGGCAGGAGCCATTGGTTCACCTTCACCCTTTCCACGTGCAGCTGCTTTGGGCGCAGTTTGTGAGTTTTATTTTCCTTCATACTGGGATCTCTGTAGGACTCTTCCTTCTTTTGCAAAAGTCACGCTATGAAATCGAGCCTTTCTAAATCTTCCTAATTCTAGTTTTAACAGTTACTTCATTTAGACAGCTGTCGTTGTCATAACTGTAGTAAAAATAGAGTAAGCAGGCAGATGAGGTGGTCCTCAGGGATGTCTTGCCAGTTTGGGATGCTGAATTTCAACAAGCAGAAAGGCGCTGACCTTGGGTAGATGCCAGGGTGCTGTGGGTGTTGTATGTGTACAGTGGGCTTTCAGAGGCATCTGCTTGCTCCATGTACTGAAAACCTCTGGGCTGTGTTTGCTCACAGGCATGGTAAGCCTTTGGCGTCTGTACTGCCTCTTGGCAGGGCTGGTGAATCCATGTGTCTGGAGGAAGCACACAGGGCATGTCGGATCCGCATGCTGGGGAAGCCCCTGGGCCACAGCTGCGGGTCCTGCTGGTGGGAGTCTTGTGCCTGGCATCACTCGGCACGGGAGTGTGGTGAGAGCAACAGGGGTCAATTACCCGAAATCAGAAGGGAAAGGCTATGAAGTGAGCTGTTCTGTGAAGCAGGTGGAGGACAAGGAAGAACAAAAAAGCTAAAGTCAGTAACCTGATTTCTATCTGTTGAATGAGACTCTTGACTTTTGCTCTGAAGCTTCCAGTTACAGCTTGATCTGCTGCCTGTATGTTGTCTGGCTGAAATCTTAGACTTGAAGAAAGAGAAATGTTCCACTACTTGGGAAGCAAAAGTAGTGTAGGCTTTGTGTGTGTGTATATATATATATATTTTTTTTTTTTTTTGTTAAAGAAAAAAGCTTTCTCTTCACATTGTGATTGTGCTTCCAGTATGGAAAATGCAGAATCTAATTCAGTGTTTCATACTGAGTTACCAATACCCGTGGAAGAGTGGTACATTCAGAAGCAGCATGAGTGCTCATTGCTCTGTTTGTGCAGTCAATGGAAAGCACCTATAGCACAGTTTGTAACTTGATATTTTACTGTCTTGACCTGTGTGCAGTAAAATATGCGGGATGTCTAATGTGTTTTATTTAAGGTTCAACTGGAACCTGAATTTTACATTTGCTGCCTTCTGCTGACCCTGGGCCAATCTCTCAGCTCTTAGGCAGGCAGTAGCTTTCTCTCCTGGTACCAACTTCAGATTAGGTTTTTGCAAATGAGATGGACAAAAGATGGGGCACTACAAACTGTGTAAAGGATTTTTGTTCTATTTCCCACCTTTGAATTAAAGACGATGTCTGAAATGCTGACTGGGGCTGGAGTTCCTTAGGCTACCTTCAGTATTTAAAGTAACATAAGTAGATTGTCATCCTGAGACTTCACTATACTTAGAGATGCCGGGGCACTGCGGTTCTGCAGGTGATAAGGGCACAAGCAGTTAATACATGCTGCCAATTTGCAGGAGCTCTTCTCCACCCAGTTGACCTATTAGGGCTTCATGGAAAAACATCTGAAAATTGTACCTCATAAAGTAGGAATACTGGTGGGGATTGGGGTCCTTGCTGCTGTACTTGTGTGTTAGATGACTTCAGGAGCTCCTCCCTTCATCCTTCTCTCAATGTCCTTTCCCTATTTCCCCTCCTCCTTAGCAAATGTGATTTAAAAGGAAAAATTCAAAGCCCTGTTTGAAAGCTGTTTGTGGGAGGAGATGGGTGCAGTTCTAAAGAAATGATTCTTCACTTCTGTAGAAACTCAGATATGCTGAAGGCTTTTATATATATGCGTGTGTGTATATATATAAAAAGACATCCTTGTGCTGGAGATTAGGTAGAAAGGAGGGGATTTTGGGGAGTTTCTGATCTGTCCTGTTGTTTCCCTGCATTCTCAAACATGAAAGAAAAGGTACTTTACAAATGGTAGTGAAGAGTGCTTCAGTAGTCTTCAGCCAGAACAGGTGCTGCCCGAGGGAGAAAGATTAGAGGCTGAAACGTAAAAATGTATCATGCAGTGCTGTAGGCTGCACACTATCTCTGCACATGTTCCGCAGGGAAACTTTGCCCTTAAAGAAAACAAGTATATACATACATATATATTCAAGCTACTGTGGTTGATGCTTTTCTGTTAACTAAAACATTTTTTCATAGAAAGAAATTATAAACATTTAATAGTTAGATTATAGTTTATAGTAATTTATACAAACTGCAGTGACTATAATTCTCCTAGTCCAGGCAGCATATGATGTAGAAAAGCATTTTTCGCCTTGTCCCGGTAGAGATGTGTGCTCTTTGAGAATGCTCTTGGGGCCTGAGGAGGCATTGGGAGCAGAGGACAGTAGTTTCAGGTTGGAAGCCTGTTCCCTTTGTGTTTTTAAAATTCAGTTCTAGAGCTCGGTTTCTGCTCTCACGCTGTGATCAAGGGCACTCTGGATTCATGAGAAGGATCTCTCGTGGCATTTACTTTGTTGCTTTATTTTCCTGCCACAAAACTATCATCTCCTGTGATTTCTTGTCTGTATGGGTAAATAACGGTCTTTTTGTAAAAGAGTACCTACAAAATAGTGGATAGTACCTGCAGCTGGTGAATGCCATTTTCTCCTGCCAATTTATTTTTTTTTTGGCAGCGTGCTGCTGCGTGAGTGTCTGAGTCTGCTGTAGACATCAGCAGTGACTGGATAATGGCTGGCTGGTGAAAAGGTAAATGATTTAAGTAAAAGCTGCTAATTCACGTAATTCACATGCATCATACACACTGCACAAGGTATTTCTTGGCAAAGGTATAGCAAAGCATTGCATATATCATACGTGCTGGACTTCTTATTGCCGTCAGAGTCGTGTCAGATGCATTTGCTTCATCTCTTGTGCAAGTAAAAGCTGTGTACATTGAAATCATGTCTTTAATGCAGAATGCTTAGCCCTCAGTTGGGGTCTCACCCACCAAATGCTTCTGAGCTTCTCTTGCATGAGTAATTTTGGTTCGTCCCTGTCCCCTGCAGGTATCTAAATATCTGGCTGGAATATCTGCAGGTATTCCAGCCATGCTGGAAGGAAGGAGAGGACACTCTTGTGTTGCTGAACATGGAACTGCATTTTAGATACCTGCAGTAAGGTCCTGCACCATAAAATTGTCCTGGTTGTACTAATTGTGAGCTCTAGTTACTCCAAGCTTTTGTTAACACAGGGACTGAAGAGGGGGTGAGAAGACACAGGCAGTAAGCAGTTTGGAAGTGTTAATGGGAAGCAAAGTGTAGCATACGTGTTAAATAGTTTGGAAACCATAAATGTTATCTGAAGGTTGGACTAACGATTTCACTAACTCTTGCTGGATGTATTTGCAAGGAGGCTATATTTGGTGGCAGCAGTAGTTAAACATACGTTCAGATGAAGCTTAGCACTGAGTCCTTCACACCTCCAAGTAGCAGCATCCTTCGCTGTTCCCGGATTTGGTCTGGAAGCCTGTTCGGGACGTGATGCGAATGCCCTGCTTGGTGAGGGTGAGCAGAGCTCTTCCTTTGCCTCTGCAGCCCGTACATCGAGTGCATGTAACGAGCAGACCTGCCGAACGGGTGGTAAATCACAGGTCCCAGCTGAGGGTTAGCGCTTCGAGGGGTGAGGATGGGGAAAGCTGTCATATCTATTCAAACTTTTTTTGTAAAGAGTTGGAACTCAGTTGTGAATTGCATGTTGATGAGTTGGCTCACTAAAATACATAACAGACTGATTTTTTTTTTTGTAAATTTTTTGCTATGTGCCTGCAGAAGTACATAAAAAGAACATGGGTTGCTATAAATACAAGCAATTATTGAATAAAAATGTTCTGTAACATGCTTATTGATATCAGATATTATTCTAAGACAGATGCTTATTTGAGAGAAGTTCTATTACTCATTTGTGCATTGGTTTTTCACATCTGTGGATCTCCATTGTCTCTTAATCCAAATCTAAAGCTAGTTCTGATGCCAGAACAGCTTGAATTGCAACAGAAAACCGGGTGCGTATTGAAATCACATTGCTTGAATCCCATGCTTTAAATGGGTCGCATATCGTGTAGCCTCACACTCATGTGCTTAGTGCAGCGTCCCATCGATGCCTTCATGCAAGCAGAACAAGCACATTTGTACATAGCCAGCACACTCCTGTTGCTGCGCTGATATTACACCACAAAAATAGCTCAAAAAATACTACAGGCTCAGTCTTTGGCTTTAACTGAAACCCCTTTGGAAGGGAACAAGAGGGAATACACAATTTTAGTCTCTCCTCTGGGAGAATGAAGGAGCAGCAGCATTGTCAGAACAAGAGCATGGATACTGTGGTTTGGTATTGCAAGGCAGTACTGGAATAGGAGTCCTTTAGGTGTAAATAATCCTGTAGTTCTGGAACTCTGACTCGTGGTAGAGACTTTCTCTCAAAGAAAAAACAACCCAGCATACAGAAAGATTATTTTCCTGGAAACCTCTAAAGCCAGTTTAGCTGCATTTGGGGTACCATTTTTTTTTTTTTTTCTAAATGGCACAGACCCTTAGAAAACATACCAGGTGCTTCTCAACTGTGACAAACTGCCTGGGCCACCACCGCCTTTGGGAGATCCCAATGTAATTAATGCTGTGTGTCTGAGTAGAACTTTCCATAAGCTTTTCTACCTTTGTTTCTTACATATTCTTACTACCAAAATATGCTTTCTAGAGTTGCAGGAGGTCAATGTTTTGTGACTTTGAGGATCCTTCATGGATTCTATCCTGTTGGCTTCTTAAAATTGTTTCCATTACGTACAGCTGGAATGCTACACCTAAGTACAGGTTGTAGTTTGGATCCTTCTTGGGCTAGCTAATAAATACTGAATAAATGGAACCAAAGCAGTAGCACTTACCTTGAGGAGCTTACAGTCTAATAATTGGCTCTTACTGGTTTGGTGGAAGCAAATTCTGCATTTTCTGAGCTGTCAGTATCCTTTTTTTTGTGTTCAAGTAATCTTGACCAGAAGGGAATTCTGGACTCCTAGCACCAACCATCTTGCTACTATTTTACCTTGCCTATTTAGCAGTAATTAGTGCTTTGAATACCCCATGTTTTATAAGGCACCATCTCATTTCTGCACTGATATGCTTGGTAGTCTTTCATTCACTCAAGTCCAGTAAGTAAGATGTTAGAAGAGCTGAGCCTTGAGACTTGTGCTTTGTCTCCTTTTGATATCTCACACCCTTGCTAGTAGAAGGACTGGTCTTCTGCAGGTCTAATTCTCCTAAACACAATTCTTTCCCATAATTGGGTTTAAGTTCGGGAGGAGAAGGAGACGTTATGTCTTGTGATTAAATTACCACCCTAGCTTTTTAGGCAGCTTCAAAAGTTAAATACTCCCCTGTTTTTTGGAGGGTCAGTGCCCAGTAGCAGGGAAAACATGGCAACTCCATTTAAAATGAGGAATTTGGATGCTTTGTTTCTTTGACATAGCAGGTATCACTGTGCTGCTGGTGACTTCTAAGTGGTTTTGATGCAAATCAGTGATGCAGAGACTGCTCACCAAACCACCTGAAAGTAAATCTGCAGGTGTTCAGTTGGTGTAGCCCAAAAGGAGCCTCCCCTTATGCCTATCCTGTTGATGGGTCCAGCTAACCGCTTCATCTTGGAGTAGCAATTACGCATGCAGAGTGGGTGGGCTCTTTGCTCCCCATTCCCAGCCTTTGCCCATCCCAGAACACGATCAGTCACAATCAGTTCTCAGGGAGCAACTTTTTCCTCAAGAATTTATAAGTAAACATTTAAAACAATACATACCACAGCTTCCTCAAAATACTGCATCAGAAAATAAACAAGGATTTCTTCTGCATTCAATATAACCACTCACTTATGGAATGTGACTTCTCCATCCCAGAGCTGACAGGTGTTTTATCACATAAGTGCAATTTTCTTTTTTACTCCAGTTATGTTCTTTCTGGTGATTATATTCAGGGAGAATGGTATGCTGCAGGACTACAGAAGAAACAACATTAGCATTTTATCTTACTGTGGTGGGAAACATTACCAAGTTAATAATTTGCATCGAGCTCTGCATTAGTTAGGAAAATTTTATAGATACTTGGGGGTGGGGGAGGAAGCATTTCAATTCCTGCCAATGTCCGACCTTGTTAACATCTCTTGGCAAGCTACATCCAGAGATAGGCACTGGTATCTGACCATCAACCCTGTTAATACAATAGGGTTTTTAAAGTAAGGACAATTCAGCATAAAACAAGGTTGTGCAAAGTCCAGGATGAAGGATGGTAGTGCCGGCAGAGGCTGCTGTATTTCCTAGTGCAGTGATGTGTCAAACAGAATATTGTGTCTTAGAAATTCCACCAACTGATCTAATCTTGTCTTAAAACTCTTTCCAGGTTTGCCTACTCAAGTATGCTGTTGCTATCTGATTGCTCTGCCTGCCAAATTTCCAAGCTGAATTCAGCTCCCATTGATAAAGTGCACTTTTAGCTGCTCAGTGCACTCACCCTTCCTTCTTTCTCATGTCTCATTTCATTATTATAAATTAATATGAAGTTTTTCCAGCTGAAGGATGCCTTGCCATGCAATTCAGCTTTAGCTATCTGCACCATTTTTTTTTCTTGTCCTTATTTTGAACTTGTTTATCTTGAAGGTTAATAAGGAACCGTTTTTCTCCCAAAGCAAGTATTTTTCTATCCAGATATTTCAATTAAGATTATTATGTGTTAATTTTGATGCTAAATAATGAGCCACTCTGAATGAGCTCTTTTCAGCTGGGGGACCTGGGTTGAGTGCTACTCAGACATGAACATCTTCTGATGCATTTTTCTCATGCTTATCCTTAGCTTTTACACAGGTCAGAACCTTTGGATTACACAGCTTCCCCCCATCCTTCCTTCCTGGCTAATATTACAGCCTGCTCTTTCTGTGGAAATACAGCTGGGGCTGATTAACTGAGTACTGGGTACTTCATTGACTAGTCTTTAAATGTTCCTGGGATTAGCTCTTCCAAGCAGTGTGATTACTGAAAACACACATCTTTCAATGGATTTCCTGGAGTGGCAGTTTGGATCAGCTCCTGTTGTTCCAGGTGGAGGTATCTAACAGAGGAAGACACAAGCTCTTCTGTGATAGCCAAGAGGAAAATGCTGTGCTTCAGAAATGGGAAATTACAGCTCTGTCATCAAAATAGGGGTTGTTTCAGAATACCAGAGATCAAACTTCCAGGTTTGGTATGGAGAGAACACACAAAGAGGATTGATTAGTCTACATAATTGATTTTTCCAGCCATCTCTCTGTAGTTGGTATTCATCTTGGATGTACCCCTGAAAAGATTACTCTTCCCACAGCAAAGGAGTCTCTTGTTTCTCATTGCCTTTCTCATTTTTTAATAGCCACTGTTGCTAGTAGTGCCTGAATATTCTGTAATAGGGAGGCTCCTGAACACAGGGCATAGTTTTATGAACCAAAGCTGCAGCTTAAAAAATAGGCGGAAGAGAAACTACTGTTGGAAGAAATCACTGCCTGGGGCCTGGCCTGAGCTGAACAGAGCTGCTCAGTTTGCTCGAGTCCCAGCATATGCTTTCCATTCCTAGTCGTGATGTAGGCTTTGAAAAGAGAGGAAACTTAAATGCTGTCTTTATGTTTTTATTCTGTTCACTGGGGGATCTAACTGGGCTTCCTTCATGCTTATGATTTGATGGCTACTGTGATGGAGTGAGAAACACAGCCTTGGTTCCGCTGGGTCAGAACAGTAGAAGCAGCAGCACTTCATGAGCATGGTTTGCTCATTAGAGCACAGTAATTAGCACAGCAGGCTGGGTGAATTGGGAATATACTTGCATTCATCCATCCACTTGGGAATTCTTCTTTTAACAGCTGAAGCCAGTAAAGCCATGTTTTTTGTTGGTTTGGTTTTCCCCCCGGTGCTTTCAGAAGTCCCTCCACTCAAATGCAATAGTTCTGCCTCCACAGACAAACCCTGGGAAGTCTGGGCTCTTGTTTCCAAATAGCTGAAATAAGAATCTCTTCTTGCTGATGGATTCTTACTCATTACTGCTCAATGTTCTTATCCTTAAATTTGTACCTAGACTTATTTTCCATTTAAGTAAGGGGAGAAGGGCTAAGAAGAGTGTCTGCCTAATACTACAGAGTTCTGCCTTAACTCCAAACTGAAGACTTTTCCTTCAGAAGCTTAGCTCTCCAGTCCAGAATCAGCATATGCTTACCTACTATTACAGTGCTCATGTCTTAAATTATGTGGAAAAGTAAGAAAAGTCCATCTGTCCTGACAAAGAGTTCTACTTTTGCATGTGAGTAAATGATTGCACTGGAGAACTAAGCTCTTTCAAGTGTTATAGTGAAGTGTCTTTTCTGAAAAGACAAGTGTAGCCCTTGGTCAAGACCCACTTCAGCTACTACTGGGCACTTAACAGCCGATACCCTTGCCAACATTATCATTCCACTGCTAGTTTTTAGCTTGCTCTGAGCTGCTGAGAATTAAATGCATTTTAAATCAAATTATGTTCCACAGTGATCCCTTTGTTTGGAAGGAAGAGAAGTTACTTAAGGGAGGTGCTGTTGTGTCTGTTGGAAATGCTGCCCTTTGGTACAGAACAAGCATCGCTCAATCCATTAATGCAAGTAAAGGCTTCTGTGTTCAGGGACTTTTTGAAAGAGATCAAATGAATTTGCTAAAGGTGGAAAGGCTCTGGCTACTTTAATCTATCTTCATTTGAGCAGTTTAAATGAAGAGGTCAGTTTCCTGTGTGTATTCCAAGGTCCTTCCTTCTCATGGAGGGTAGCAGGCTCCTGCAGAAGAAGGTTCACAGCAGAACCTGATGGCTGTGCTCAGCATGGGTTGGAGAAGGTTGCCTTATTTATGGTCGTCATTTGGGCACCTTTAGTTAAATGTTTAAAAGTCAAATTGCAACAATAATCCTTGACCATAGGCTGTGAAAGGTCTTTTTTTTCTTCTTTCCCCAGGGTGTATCTACAGGGGTTAAAATGGCCTTGAAAGGGTGTAGTTCTTGAGGCTACTTTGTTCAACTCCTCCCATTTAACAGTAGGGCTTTAATTTTGCCTGGATGTATGAGTCATATGCACTTATATACAGGTTGCAACAGAAGCTGTTATATTTTTCATTTTAGGCTAGGAAGAGGGTTAATATCTTTCTCATTATCTAAGCAATGCAGCGTGTCCTCATGTATTATAACTTATCTCTAACCCTGGGATAAATATAGTTTTAGTAACAAAAGATGTACTTGAGAGGTAGGAGTTCCTTATGGCTAAGAAGCTGGCGTGTATAATATAGCCAGGCATACGTGTTTTTCAAAAGGCAGCTTAGTCTTTTGAAGTTGGGTATGATTAGTAAATAGTACATAAAATATTGTAGGCACACTGTGTAATTTTAAAGAAATCCTGCTTGCAGATGAAACTTAATAAAGCTTCCCTACACTCAGGTTTTGAGAAGCATCAACCTATTAAGGTTTGGTTTGCTTTTTAATATTTAATGTGTCCTGTAAATTGTATCAGAATTAATGTGATTTCTGAGAAGTAACTAATAGAATATGCTCAACTTGTCATCTGCTAAACAAACCAACAAAAAGCCCAGCCCAAACCCTTGAATGCAGAGTTTGTGCTCACATCATCTTCCTGGTATGCTGCTGGTCCTTGCCATCTCATGTTATATACAAGGAGTGCACAAAAGAGGAAATACTCTGCATATACCATCAAAAGAACAATTACTCCAAGGTAATTGTGCTAAATAATGTTGTAACATTAAACTGTTACTTATTAAACTATGTAGTGAAGCAGCATAGAAAGTAAGCTGTTAGTCTGATTTACAGAAGAATAGTTTGGGGTTTTTTTAATTCTTGGGTATGATTTGTTTCTTTTCTTTTTGGAAAACACACAGGAGCTTTGATCAACCTGTGATGAACCCCTCTGGTTGTACATAATGCTTGTTGTCTGCCTGAAATCTTTTACCTTGGAGACTGCAGTTGAAAACAAGTTTTAACTATGAAAAGTCATATTTTAGCCTTTCTTCCAAGATCTGCATAATTAAATGTCCATGAAAACAGGAGGCAAGAGGAGGAGGGATGTCACTCTGCCCGTGTAAAGGAGCAGTGTATAGAAGGGATGTGGCATGAGAAAGGACCTGCAGACACTGTGGGACACGTGTCTGGGTGATGGGGAAATTGTCTAACTTTGCATTCCCTCAGCAGAAGGTAGTGTCTGTCATGTTTCTTTGCTCTCAGGTGATCCTAATACTGAGCTTCCCTCTCTGAACTGTTTTGGTTTCTGGGTTTTGGTTTTGGTTTCCTCACATGTTTTGTAATCTTCAGCATTTTCAGCTGGAGAACAGAGCTGTCAGTCAATTTTATATAAGCTGTTCCTGGGATCCCACAGCTCCTGTAAGTCACTGCTTTCATTTCATCACTTCATGCAGTCATTTAAGCAGATCCCAGTGCCCGCTGTAGCTTCTGTGGCTGTTTTACACATTGTTTTAAAGCAAATTTCTATCCTTTACATGGGATGAAAATAAAATGAAAGGTTGAACCCCCCAGTTTTTGGCAGAAGTTAATTTTCAAGCAGATAGGTCCAAATTGATCTTCAATTGTTCTTTACCCTCTGGTCTACTCTGCGAGGAGTAGACTTGGTCTGCATCTCAAGACAGCTCCCCGTCACACTTGCCTGAGAAGCCTGGTGTTGCTCCTTTGAGGTACTGATGCTACTTGACCTTTACACCCATTCAGAGACCTTCCAGCTACTGAGCTTTCTCCAGTCTTGGCTGTTGGAGTTTATTGGAGAATGATTGCCCAGAACAGATAAGAATTTAGTTTCAATTCATCATTTTTCCTTAGGTGTTTTTTTTTTCTCCCACTTGTTTTAGATGACATACTGTTGAACTCAAGGCTGGAGTTTACTTAGGCTGTGAGCATATGTACTTCCATGAATAAATTTTCAAGCTTATTAACTGGATTGTGTATCCAGAAAGTATTGACTATAGGAAAGAAGTAATGAATGTGTATTGTTTTCACTGGGGCATTAAGGCACCAGTCTGTCAGATTTCTGGCCTGCAGAAGTTCAGTGTGCACAGTCAAATGTGTGAACACTAAAATGGACCTAGTTCTTTCGGTATTGCTCTATTTGGGAGCACCTGGAGGCTCAGCAATGTGATCATTTAGTTTCTGTGGTCATACTCATTTGTTAATGTTGTGACGAATTGCTTTTTACAGATGGGGAAACAAGGAGCAGCAAGGCTGGAGGATGAGTTTTGCTACTTAAAATACTGCAGCATGTAGAAACCTCCTCTGTGGATGAAAAGCCTTTGTGCTAAGCGCAGCTGAAGTGTAGAAGGGGGTTTATGTTGGGTTTGGCTTGGTTTTGGTTTTAATCAACCTGCTGAAGAAATGGAAGTCTTACCCTTGAGTTATTTTTATCCCGTAGGCTGTAAACCTGCCAAGAAGGACAAATAGTCCAAAAAGATAGAGTTGATGGTAGACAGAAACCAGGTCTGTGTTCTGGGGGAGTCTTGAGTGACTATGGTGTCATGTCTTGTGTTTTGTGACCTTAAAGGATAAACATCAACAAGTGGGGTGCTTGACTTTCTGCTCCTAAATCACTGGTGTACTTGTGCTGTGCATGGCACGACTGACTTGGCAGCTGTCAAAGAAGACATTGCCATGTAATGTTAAGAGCTGGTTGAGAGAATACTTTGCAAAAAGAAGCTTGACATTGAGGAGCACTGAGAACGTGTTATCCCGCTGTTACACATCTGTCCACAGCTGCAGGTGTTTAGCATGGCTGTGTGCCCACAGATGGGCCTTGTTCAGCTTGCACTTCTCAGAAATTACCAGGGTATAGTCCCTGGGAAAATGAGTCTTAGGCTTTAATTAGAGAGTAAGATAAAACACTTCTTAAATGGGAACCAAGTTGAAAGGATCTAAAATTGATACAGAAGTAATCTGTAATGAGTTTGAAATTGTAATTTTATCATGGAAGAACTACCTTGTAAAATAGAGCTTAGTAGAGCAGGAATTATCATTTGAAGAAAGAGACTTCCTTAGATAAAATCTTTAAATGTTTACTTCTGCATCTTTTACCTGCTCCTTAAGCACAGCAATTGCCTTCCAGTTTTCCAAATGGCACCTGTAGAATGTAATACAGAACTGCAAAATTAAATCATTAAGATAATGTATGTTTGGTATGTGTGTCAGGTAAGATTCCTATTTTCAGCTTATACTGATCTCTTAATTAACTGATGAGCTTAAGTAGCTGAGATACAGTAATAGTGCATTTAGTTAATTGGCTAATGTGAAACTTTATCCCTGCCAATAACTGTGACACTGGAATAAATTCAAGATGTGGTGTTAGATCCTGTAGCTAAGCTAATTTAATCATTGGTCATTGTGAAAACAGTTACCAATTCAGAGGCTTTTTATGTTCCCTCCCTTCTGGAATTTGTGACTGGCATATATGGGAAAAGTGACTCGGTGAGCAATGCCCTGTTCACCTGAGTATTCATTAGGGGCATTAAATCAGCCATCTGTCTTGTGTATTGTGCCTCACATTACACAGACCGTGTTAAACTTAAAATTTTGATGGAAGGTTTTAATGCAACACAGTCCAGTGCAAATGAACACTGTGGTGAGATGGGGTCTGAAATCGTGCTGGCTTCTGCAGCTTCTCCTAAGCAGTTGTACTTCAGGGGAACCCTCTGGATTTCTAGGATCACTGTTGGGTTTAAAATTTTCCTAGCTGGTGCTGAGCTGTAGTGGTGACCTAAAAAGGTTTAAACTGTGTTGAAACTAGTTCTGAATCTCTGTGGCACTGGCAGAGCTTGTTTCTGTCAGACCCCCAGGCAGGAGCTGCCACCCATGGGGAGGATCCGCTCCAGGCCAGGCTTTACGCTTCCCCTCCCACTAGTTCCCTTGCTGGCCTTCCTCCCATCCCAGTGAACAGGCTGAGAGCTGCAGGAGTCTGGGTTTATTTGCAATAAAGTAAATTCATGCATGGCATCATCCAGAAAGTCTTCAGAAGTTGCAGCACCATGTGTACACGCACTACACGTGGGTCTGCTGAGAAGGGTTTGCCAGCTGGCTTAAAGCACACTGGTACCTAACCAGGGTGGAGCCAGCTGCATTGTTTAAAGGAGGCTATCAGCTTAATGCTTTCTGTAATTCTGGCAGAGTGAAAGATAAGGCTGTCTTTAATTCTTACAAGGTTTTTTTCTTAAATGAAAATTGTACTAGTGTTGGAAGTTCTGGTGGCACATTAAACACGGACCAGATGTACAGCAGATGTCCCTGTCTGTCACTTACTGAGCTCACAGAATTTGTGATGACCTTGTGTGGTCGGTCTGTGACTGCATGACAGAGGCTGGCGCTGGCTGTGCCGCTCCCATGGCTTAGGCCAACATAAAAGCAAAGCTTCTGTTTAAACACTGCTAAGCCAGACCCTGATTTGTGCCTGGCTCAACGTGCGCAGAGCTTGGCTGTTGGTGTGCAGAGAAACACTGCCAGTACTTTGGATTATAAGCTTTTTGGTGGGAAGGATGTCACCCTCTAGTAAATACCTTTAAATCTTTCCTTAGCAGTTCATATAGGTGCTTGTTCTGCAGTGGTCAGGAGGAGAACATTGCCGAGGAGGAAGCGGACTTCTGAGACAGGGCAATGTTAACTTGCTGCTGGAAATACTAGATCACTCTTTATATTAAATCCACAGTAGCTGATGAGAGTGGTCCATCCTGCTGGCATGGAGCAGGCAGATGCCCTCATCATCGCCATAAACTGGCGTGGAGTTGAGCAGTCAGAAGTACTTGCTATGGTACAGCTTTATCTGATGTGTCTAACGTTTCCCTGTTAACTGAATCAAGAGGAAAATACAAAAGGGTTTTAGTACTCCTTGAAGTTGTTGAGTTTCATTCTCGTGATGGGAGATAGAAGGTGCTGGGGTTTGGGGTTTTTTTAGGGAAGCTCTGTGCAGCTCCCCAGTACTTTCCCTCAGCTGTTCCCAGGCCTGTGCTGTGCACTGAGATTATCTTGTTTTGCACACGAGAGGCTGTGTTGATGCCAAGCTCTCAGCTGCCATCGAGCCTTAGCTTAAACCATGCTTTGCAGAAGTCAAAAGAAGTGTGTGCTTTATAGAGCCGATGTCAAATAGAGTATTTTCATGTTGCTGACAGCTGCCTTAATGGTACTTGTCGTAGGTTTCCAAAAAGATAGTCTAGTTGTGCACTGTAGATGGTACAGATTAAAGGTCTTAGTGCTTGCACGCCATGATTCAGGAATAAGTAAATCTTTATCCTGTTCTGGATCCAGCTGAAAACATGCATCTACCAGTGATAGGAACAATTTAAATTCTGACATAAACAGTGCTCACACAGGTAATTGAGTTGGTAATGCCTGTCCCTCACAGTTGTTCACTGTAATGCAGTACACTACCACTTCATTGCAAAGCTGAAGCTAACACTGAGCAGCTAGTAGAGCTACTGCTGTTCTTGCTGGCTGTGGAAGCAGAATTTGTAGCTCTGAGCTTCCTCTCACAGGCTGTGATCAAGACAGATAGATGGGCATCATCTGGCCTTTGTCCTGCCTGGTGGTGTTCCTGCTTCATCCATGATCACCCCTTGACCAAGGTGCTGAGGATTTGAGGTGGTGACTCCACAAAGCTGTTTACTTTCTTAGCTGTTTTAATGTTCCAAGAGAGGTGTAGCATCATGAGCTTAATTGAGATGATTGGGAAGTGTTTTGTGTTGCTTCCAGCAGGAAGCTGGGTTAGGCAGGCAGGGCTCAGGAGTAACCACAAAGCTTCTATAAACTAGTAGTAAAACTATGTAACTAACACTAGGAAGACATAGAGTCACTTAGGTTGGAAAAGAACTGTAAGAATATAAAGTCCAACCATTAACTTAGCGCTGCCGAATCCCCCGCTAAACTGTGTCCCCAAACACCACATGTCTCTTAAATACCTCCAGGGATAGCAGCTCAACCACTTCCCTGGGCAGCCCGTTCAGTGACTGACAACCCTTTTGGTGAAGATAGATTTCCAATCTAAACCTCCCCTGATGAGGCTGTTTCCTCTCGTCCTATGACTTGCTGAGTGGGAAAAGAAACCAACACCCACCTGGCTACAACCTCCGTTCAGGGAGCTGTAGAGAGCGAGAAGGTCAGCCTCCTTTTCTCCAACCCCAGTTCCCTCAGCCCCTCCTCATAAGACTTTCTGCTGTAGTCCCTTCCCCAGCTTTTGGACAGGCTCCAGTGCCTCAATGTCTGTCTTGTAGTGAAGGGAAAGTGCTGAACTTCAGTGGGACACCAATGTGAAAAACTTCCTTTGAAAAATACTGTTTAAAATGTTGAGGCAAATAACAGTAGAGAAGTTTCCAGCTGCTCTGTTTGCATTAGTGCTCTGACACCACTTAGAGTTTGTAACCATTAGGGTTTGCTGTCCTACTCTTGTAGCTCTGGTAGCAGAGGAGTTGTCCTTATAAAATCTTCATGGACAGGAGGCTGAAGTTCATCTCATGCCAGCTGGCTCTCAACAGTGAGTTGCACCTTACGTTAGACAAAATGCAGTGATAGGTTTTAAATTTATGTGAAAGGTGACCTATGTCACCACAGCGTGTCCTAGTGTGATGCACACGGTAAGTCTGTTGGTGATGAAGTGGGATGTTTGGATCATGTACTCTCAGGCAGCAGATCTCAAAAGTTTGAAGCTTTTATTTCTCACCGCAGTACTGCTGGATTCTTTGAAAAGTGAGGGGTGATGAGCTGCCTGGAAATACCAAGTGCTCTTGATTTCTTCTGCAGTTCCTGTTGAAAATGATGGGAGAAATGGAAAATAGCTGGTAATTAGAGTCAATTTTTCTTTGTCCTGCACACTCATACTCCCTCATACTCTCATGTGTTTTTTATCTCATGCTGTGAAGCCTCTGGATTGACTTGGCAAAGATTTAGTGCCTTGCATATGTGGAGAGGCAGCGAAACATTGTGCATGTCTGACTCGTCCAAAGCTGCCTGTAATTACCAGCATAACTTGCGTTTCGTTCGCGACAGTTTCTTCTGTGCAATTAACTCCTCTGGGAGAAAGGTCTCAGGTAAGAGTTGAGGAGAAACCTGGAGAAACAGGGAAGGCATATTCCCTGCTCCTGCTTCGAGCGATGCTTCACGACATCTGTAGTGCTGGCAGAGGTGAGCAGCTGTTTGGGGGACACAGCACTGTTTGCCTGGTTGACTGGGAGTGTAGGGATGTCACCAGTGATTGATGGCACCCCCTTTCCCCAGCGGGACCACATACATCATTTAGCACCAGCGCGTCGTGTCTGGCGGGCTGCTGGCGTAAGAGTGCAAGCCTGGCTTGTGAACGGTGATCACTGCTCCCAGCCAGCTCTTTCCCTTCTCCTTTGGATTTCTTCCTTTTCTTGTTCCTTCACCCCCTTCTAGGTAGGAGAAGGGGTGAGTAGCCCCTGAGGCTGGTTGGTGGGTGCACTTCTTGTGCACAGATTTGTCTTTGCTAGGTTTGCTGCTCTAAAAAGCTTCACACAACAGGTTTACTTCTTGTCTGGCTCAAAATTCACTGGTTTGTCTGCACTGCAGTAAGGGGCTTGAGCCTGTAGCCTGATGTTTTATTACACATCAGTTTAAAGACATAACTTCAGTTTCTATCAGGAAATACTGGGTATTTTCTGTAGTACTTTTTTCACCCTCCCCAGTCTCCCTTTTTGAAAAAGCATAAAACTTCATTTACTTTCAGGCATTGTCTTTGCATCTATCTATATCTGTCTGTCTACACGCAGCATTTGGAAAGCTCATGTCTTTCTCAGCCCCACAGGGACCCCAGAAATGTTCCTGTGCTCTGAATACTCTCAGGACTGTACTCATAGATATTTCCTTTAGTTTTCATATGAAATCTTGGTGCTCCTTCATTTCCTTCCTAGGAAAATTTAATTGCTCAGACAGATACTTCATTTGTAAGGCTATAAGTCTTTTGCTACTGTCCAGGGACGCTTCCTTTCCAAAATACTGTTCTTGCCTTGCAAAAATGTAACTGTCTTAAGAAATAAAAGCACTGAAAATGAGCAATAAACAGATAAGATTCTGCCACTTTTCCATTATTATATAAGCCTGTGCTACTTAATGTAATTCAAATTGTCTGCTTGGATGCAATACGCTTCCCCCTGCCCCCCTCCCCGGTTTGGCTGTTTTTCTGCACCTCTCCTTTGTGCTTGCTGTTCCTCCAAACACTTTGGTAATTTGACTGCTGAAAGGATTACACCAGAGAACCACACGAAGAAAATGATTAGGATGAACTGCAGCTAGATATCGATACCAAATTACAAGATGCCTTATGAGGAAATTGGAGTAAAATAGATTTAAAATGAGACTCATTTGATAAAGTAGAGAGTACTGCTCACTGATTGTGGGGAGGGAAACCCTTGGGACTATTACTAAAAGAAACTTTATGGGTAATAAACTGTTACTTTGCATTTCATTTGTCTTAGAAAAATACTTTGTTAGCAACTGATCCTCAACAGGGAAGCAATTTTGTAAAGACAATATTTTTCATCGTTAGTTCAATTTGTATGATATTTAGTTACCTTCTCCTGACTGTCTTCAAATAATTACCCATTTCTGTGTCTCAGATTGTGCATCCCTGGGAGGGTATCGCTTCCCCTTGAAGCTGTACATGTCTCCAGTTTAAGCAAACCCAACAGTACCTGCATGCTGCGCTCTCCTCACTGGCCTCAGCCTTTGCCAGTCTTGGGCTGTGTTGGGGTCTCCTGACAGCTTATTGTTTCTGTCCTCCTACCAGTCATCAAATCCCACCTTTTCCTTTAAGAACAGCTTCTGAAAATGTGTCTCATCTTTCCCTGTCAGATAGATTTTTCTGTTCTTCCTTCAGCCCTTCTTGTTGGACACTCCTGCTCCTTTTGTCACAGTTAATTCAAAAGCTTTTTCATCTCTCAACACTTAAGCAGTTGTCCTCATCTTTTGCATATTTTTATAAACAAAGAAGAAGAAAAAAGAAAATAATACTGGATATTGCCAGATTTTCCCAATACTCGTCTCATGTCACCGTTTTGATGCTATCTTCTAATGCTTGTATCTGCTCTTAACTTGTGCTCCACAGGCTGAGGGTCCCTCCATGCGAGCCTTCCCCAAAGCTTGTTTCTTTTCATACACATTTGCAGAGCCATGGAAACCCTGAAAGGCTCTGTTCTTGCAGCTCTGGCACACAGGCTCTGGTGGGTGTCTGGAGACACACAGCTTTGGGCCTCCCGTCCTAAAACAGAGCATGTCCAGTCCAGGTGTGTCCTCCTGGGAACAACACTGCCAGGCTCTCCATGCCCTGGGTGGGTTGTGTGTGCACAAAGACTTTTCCAACACATGTTTTGGCCAAAGTGGGACAGTTTCTCCTGCCTCTTACGAGAGCAGCAAAAGACTGACGCTACAAGCAACATATGCTTCTGTTTCAAAGGAAAAGGCAAAAAATTCACTGTGGAACACTTGCATTAATTTAACATGCCAAATTTTATTCCTAAAGTTATTTTAAGAAATAGGTGAAAGATACTTGAAGAAATGGGGTGGGAGGGAAAAGCTCACGTAAGGCTGACTTGACAGCAAAGGAGACATCTCCCCAAATGCTGAAGATTTTCGCTTGGTTGCTGGAGGTAACTCAGGGTTATAACCAGGGGCCTCTCCTACAGTGCTACCTAGGTGGGCAACAACTAGGAAGGAAGAAAATCTAATTCTCAGCGGACGCAGAGGTCCACCTGTCCTTCTCCAGAGGCCATAAGCTGTCTGATGTCTCATTCAGCTGTTGCATTTGCGTTTATTCGATTTGACAGTAAGCCCTTTGGGGCAGAAATATTACCCAATTTGATTATCCAGTGCTACAGTTCATGGGTGTATAAACTAGGAATTATGAATGCTTTAGCTGGATATTGGCTTTTAGTATGAGAGTCTTCTGTTACCAGCTGCTCCTCCTCATCTTGTCCACTTTGGAGGAGGCAGCAGTACTGTGATCCACAGTGACAGCGATGTAACAAACACAACAGCTGTTTAAAAAAAAAAATGTAGTTCTACATAGATGTTTTTTGACATTCTGTTAAGAAGCTGATTTAAATATCTGGATTTGTTTGCATAAGCTCATTCAAATGAAGCATAGATAACCTTACTGATTCCATTGCTTTGATGGGAAGCTGTGGGGAGGGAAACAAACCTTCAGAAGTTACCTTATAAAATAGTCTGCAAGGACTGGGGAACTAAGTCTTTGCTTCTGAAAATTAAGACTCTGTAGTATGCCAGGAGCTAAGATAAGTGGGTCAGATAGAAGTAGGTACCTCCAGGATCCTGGGGTGGTACTCTGTCTCTGAAGGGAATACAGGTTGCATGCTGCTGAATCTTACTGATGGGCCAAACCAGCCTACTGGTTGTCTGCCACTGTCTTTAGGTCACTGTGAGGTATCAAACAGCCTATTAAGGGACGCTTGACTAGGCAAGGAGGCTTGAGCAGTGCTTGGATTTTGTGTGTGTAGGGACACCTGAGTGGTGGACATGCTGGACGGGTGGGTGCTGAGTTCAGATAAGACTTGGCTCTCCGCTCACCTCTCTCGTCAGCCCGCAGTGCATCACTGTGTTCCTGACTCCTGTGCTGGTACCCCCTGTATCCTGGGTGCCTACCAAGGTGGGTTTGGGTTTCTGCTCTTAGGCATGCTGAGCCCTAGGAAGTTCATTATCCAGTTAGTTCATTGTGCATTATCAGGACTGCGCAAGTAGTAGTGCAGTTCAGACTGAAGGGGAGCAATGCACGAGGCGTATTTAAGGCAACTTTCTGGCCAGAACATGTCCAATATCCAGGAGGGTAAAGAGCATCTGTAATCACTTTACAGTAACCCCACTGAGCAGCCCAGGAAAAGCCTGGTAAGGCCACAAAGTGACCTCTGTGGTTCTCCTCCCTGAGAAAGGCTGCTTTTACACAAGGTCTGTCAGCAGCTTCCTACTCCTCTTTGGGATACACAACACCACCTGAATATTTGTGAGCTCTCTGAGCAAGAGCAACCTAAACTATTTTGGAGTGTTACTAATGTGCCAATCTTTTTCTTTTTGAACAGCAGACTGTTAATGGCCTTCATATTTCCTTCTAAATAAATCTCTTGCCAAAAATATCAACCGTTGCCATCTATTGAGATGGGCAGCTTTCAGCATTGCTTCAGAGAGAATATGCCGCCTTGGCATTTATAAAACTATTCATATTTTCAAGCAGGATATTAATAATTTCTTACTTATGTTGAAGTGATGTAAGATGAAAAATTAATGTGGATGCCACTTTCTCTTCCAGATCTTGCAAGCTGGCTGTGCCTCTGATGTGCGTGGTCTTAAATGAAGTCAATGTTTTCTTTTGGGCTCTAGTTTACTTCCAAAGCAAGGAATATAAAAGCACTGTAAATACCTGACAAAGTGTTCCAAACTGCTGATGTTTATTTTGTTGCCTGTTCTGACTAGTCTTTATCAGCCTTATTACAGAAAAGGGAAAGTCCTTTGATGTGGTCCAAAATTTTGATTGTAGAAATTTGTGATGTTTCTTTTTTAGCAACTAAAACATGAGGTGGAAAGGGAAAGATTTGGGGCCCTTTTACACATTAGGTTTTTTTACATGTCTTAAGTTTCTTGTATCCCTTCTGCTCCATCCATCCAGACAGCTAGAGAAAGATTAGTATTTCTTCAGGGGAGGGCATAAAGCTTTTAGGGGATTCTTGAAGCACTTCTAATAAGTGGTAAACATGCTAAAGGCCTTTTTAAAGAACTGGCTTCTGAGCCCAAGCTGTGTTTAAAGGCTTAGTACTGGAATGGATGGCTTGTTAGAGTGGATTTGGCTTTAGAGACATTTGTAGAGTCACTTTCTTCCACCATCCTTCTTTCCAACTTGAAAAAAAGAATTTATCTCTGGGTTTATCGTCACTACTGTCTGTGTAGGAAGGATTGTATCTCCAGGGAGAAGTTATTTGAGACTGTTAGGATCTCTGTCTCTTTAGTCTCTCCCCTGCTATTCTTGTCTAGTGAAGAGCAATATATTCGGATGCTGTCTTGGGTAGAGGGGGAAGCCAGGGAGAGTAATGGCCTGTTGCAGTTTCTGCCGTGGTGCTGGGTAACGGGCAGCAGGGCTGTGTGCAGGAGACGCTGCCGAGCTCGGGGACTGCGGGAAGTGCCTTTAACCCGCTTTCATAATTAATGTTTGGGGAGAAGGAGAGTGCCCTGTGGGATAAATTAGCATTCATTCAATGTACACACAAACAGATGTTAGCTAAAGTGGAATGGAAGAAAAGATGCCCACTGACCCAAATTTCTTGCGTTGTCCTGTCTGAAATTTTCATGCTCTGCCTGCTAAGCCTTAATAAGGAAACAATTCCTTGTTTAAGTGTTTTCCCACATATGTTGTTACAGTTTCATAATACACTCTTCAATGCATGCAGTCCATCTCATCTGGGCTGCCTCCTTCGCCATTGTTCTGGGCTGGATCATCGTGGGCTCCCAGCTTGCGTGCTCAGCTGAGGCTTGGACTAGGAACTGCTGGGCTTTGCCAGGAAACTTGGTG
This sequence comes from Zapornia atra, assembly GCA_013400835.1. NCBI lineage: Eukaryota > Metazoa > Chordata > Aves > Gruiformes > Rallidae > Zapornia > Zapornia atra. The sequence continues at coordinate 180,998 of VZTU01002712.1, read as the reverse complement.
TTTTGTAAACACTTGGGTTTGCTGTTCTGAAATCTGTTAAATGGTCAGCACTTCTTTGAAAAGCAAATGGAAGCAATCCCATGGAAACAAAAAGGAATAAATGTTTGTGGTCACTTGAAAGGATTCAGAAGTTTATTATTGTTAGTTTCTGCATGGGATACAGGATACCAGCTGGAGACATTGCATGTGTTCCATACAATTGTTATTTGCAACTTTTAATTAAAAGATCTGACTTTGTTTCCATGCAAATGTATCCTCTCTCTATATTTTAATCTGAAGAAGGCTCACTTCTTGACATAGTTGACAATGTTACCTTATCAGAAGTTCTTTTACATATCATGTTTTCAAGTTTCAGCTTCTTAAGTGTGGACGTCATTCTGAGTCATGAATTTAAGCAGGTAGTCCTTTGGTAATATAAAGTGAGATTGTATAAGGGTGCAGGCTGTAACCTCGTGTATGTGTGTTGGTCCCCTTAAAGCCTGTGTGATGTTGAAATGCCTCCTGTGACACCAGGCACTAACAGTCAACCCCGAGACCCATTGCTTGGGGTGCTGTTCGGAAAGCAGCCAAGGGCATCAGTGGCAGAAAAAAATCAAGGAAGGAAAAGGACTATTAGAATTAAATACTGTTTTTTTGCAAAATGTTGCAGCTTACCTGAAATAAGTATTTCTGATATATTGATACTTATTCTTAGTCATGTCCCTCACCCACACATACACTGCTCACCATAAAAATAGTTTCTAGTTAACTGTAGAGATCCAGCATAACTGTAGATTAAGAACTATTTAGACATTACAGTTTTCTATTGAAAACTGAATGCTCAGGTAATTTTGAGAAGAGAGAAGGGTTGTTTTTGTCAGCTATTGACAGCTGTCTGTCAGGGGTGGGAGAAAGAGGGTCTGGAGAAAGGAAGTATTTCTTACTATAGGGGGGGAAAAAAAGAGGGTCTGGAAAAAGGAAGTACTTCTTATCTCTAAAAATGGACATGGGATACAGAATACTAAATGTGAACCCTTATTTGTCTTGTTGCTCTCCCATCCTTGCAGATTAGCTAGGAGCACCTAGTAAGCAGCAGCTTTGCTCTGCAGGCTTTGATACCATGACAGCTGTAGTGTCTTATTCTCATAAGAGATATTTCAGCCTTGATAACGTGGACGTGGGGTGACAGACTGCATCTTTATGCTTCCCTGGCCTCACAGCAGCTGGGGTTCCTCTGCTCCCCTGGGGTTGCAAGGGCTCTTCATGGAGACTGTAGGAACCGATGGCTCTCCAGCATCATATGCAGTGGGATCCTTAACTGACTTCAGTTCTGGGCAGCTTACCTGTCATTCAGGAGCATTCAGTGCTCATCACCTGGTTCCAGTGACCTGCCCCATGGAAGAAGGGCTGCTTATTTTCAACTGCAAACACACTTAAATTTAGTTGAACTGTTGAAGGGCACTTCATTTCCTCTGGAGACACTGAAACAATGCATTCAGGGTTTTGTGGTATCGAGCCGCGGCAAGAACTGTTTCTGTGGTTTGTCGCTGCTCTCTTTTCTGTACTGTCCTTGCAGCAGCATCCCATCACAGAGAAGGACGTGGGGGTTTAACCCTTGGAGGGAGAGATTCTTCTGGTGTGCACTGAAGTTTGCTCGCTTCTTTTTCCTTTCAGCAGAAGTTGAAATAAGCCCTTCCTTGCAGCAATAGAAGAGAAGGGCTTAGCGCAGTCTTAGCAGTGCTGTAATTTGTAGTGAGCAGGTGGTTTGAATCCACCAACATTATACCTATGTGATTATCTTAACTGGCTATTACACACATAAAGCTGTAGTTAAAATGAAACAAATGCTTTCCTGTTGATTGTGAATGAGGTAACCACTTCTTAAAGCTTGGTAGATTCCTGGATTATTCTTTAGGGATTTTTATCTCTGATACTTCTAGTCTTTGTGCATCTTACTTGCCTTTCTATGGATACTTAGACCAAATTAAAACTGTTCAAAAGGTGATAATGAGGGGGGAAGGGGGGGGTATGGGGTGGAGAAGGTGCCTTTTAAAACTCTTGTATTAACAGAGTATCTTGCTTGTTGAGAGTGTTGGTAGCAGCATAGAGCCAAGATCCAGATGCAGTGTGGTCTCACTGCACCCTGGTGTTGGGAAAATGGGCATCTTGCTGTACTGCTGCTACAGCCTTTGAAAGATGTCTGTGTGGAGTGTGAGTCTCTGAGCCGGGCACACAAGGCGCAGGGGGAAGGATGTGGAATTACTGTGGAGCTTGGGGAGAAGTTGTGGGGTGCCCAGAGGTACAGGTGAAATCAGCAAGCAGAAGTTAGCCCCTGGATTTTTCTAAGAAGTAAAATCACCTTGGAGCCCAAGGTAGGGAGGTAATGCCTCAGAGATGGGGTGGGGGGGGAAGGATCAGGGTTGACCTGAAGTAAACTTTAGCTCTATAGATCCTAAACAGAATAACCAAAAGGCACTTCAGTAGTTCTCTTCTATGAGCTTTTTTAATTTCCCTGCTTCCTCTTTCTCCTCCACAGTTGCTCTTGGTCGTAATCAGCCCTTGAAAAAAGAGAAACCGAAATGGAAGAGCGATTACCCCATGACAGACGGACAGTTACGCAGTAAGAGAGACGAGTTTTGGGACACAGCACCAGCTTTTGAAGGTCGCAAGGAGATTTGGGATGCCCTCAAGGCTGCTGCACATGCTTTCGAGAGCAATGATCATGAACTGGCACAAGCAATCATTGATGGTGCAAATATAACACTACCGCATGGTAGGTTCATCTACAATGGATGTGGACTAAGTGTAACAGCAGGTTAAGGCAAATGGTTTTTTAACCTGAAAATCAATTGAGACATATATGCAATAGTTAAATACTTGTATTTTAGTATGCACAATGTCTTCCTGTTTGGTGTTTCAAAGCAAAACTACATTAGTGTGCAGAGAGACCAAGAAAAGCTACCTTTCTGTCATTACCTAAACTTGAATGTGTGGTCAGGTACATGGTGTAATGCACAATTTAAGTCTGATCTCTATAGCAACACCAAATATTTAACTTGTTCCAGACACGTATAGCTGAATTCTGTCTAAAAGATATCATGTATGTGCTGATCAGGGTCTTCCAGGAAGACAAACAAGGATGATGTAGAAGAGTGTATACCTCCCTTTCCAGGGTAACTAGTGTTCGTAAGCTTGAGAACTCGTATTACCTTTTTTCTTTTTCTAGTTCTGTTCAGGACCTGTTCCCTTAAGAAGATACAGTTGATCATGTGTTTAGTTTGGAAGGGGATCTGTCTGTCTTTTCCTGGACTGAAGTGTGAAACACTACAAGTTGCTGGGGCTCAGCGTGTTGTTTTTCTCTCTGCTGTTCAGCAGTCAGGATCTCTGCAGCATTACTGAGAGGTGGAAACTTCCAGTGCTGCAACAGGACCTATCTTTTCCATAATTCATGGGTGATCTTTTGTGGTCCTCCAGATCATTGTTTATTTTCAAGGAGGTTTGTGTTTTGATGGTTTGACTGATAACAAGCAAGTTTTTCTTGAGGGCGGTTATGCCTACGGAAATGATTTCTGCAGAAGCTGTAGTTTTAAAGAGAAATTTGTCAATCATTTCCAGAACCTGGCAATGCCAAAGAGATATTAGGACTCCTCTTTGACAGGACCTGTTGGAGGTCTGTAGGCATTTGTGCAGATTTTAGGCTAGTTTGATTTTCAAAAGATAGAAAAAGGACTCAGGTTGTCTAATGTGGAATTGGTATCAGAAAACCTCTTCCTTCATGTGCCAAACACACCATGTTTCTTTCTTTGCATTGGTTTGTAAAACTAGTCAGAATCTGGAAAGCATAAATTATCTACCAGGCTTCTTGATTTTATATATCAATAATGTGCTTTAAGTAGCATATTTATTCAGTGTCTAGAAAACACTCCTCCTAAATTGACACTATTGCTGGATTTTTTTTGTCCTTCCCAAACATTTGCACTGCTGAAAATATCCCAGAAGGAGCTGGGTTTTTAGGCAGCTTGTGAGCTGGACAGAATTGCATAGGTGAGAGGGGTCTGGCAAAAAAGATAACAGAAGTTACTGATAATTTTAAGTCCCTATTCAGATAAATGGAAATAATTCATATCTCAGAAACTACATGCAGACTGAAGGTAGTCGCTGCATTGTTTTGCTTAGTTGGTAAAATAAAAATAGTAGAAGTCAGGAAAACTCACTATTATGTGTGAGGCAGGTGTAACAAAGTATAGATTACCTTTCACTGCGGTTCCTTACTGCCTATTGTGAGCTCCTATCCACATCAGACTTCAGCTTGGCATAGAGAATTGTCTCTTAGTGAGGCAGGTGAGGGTCTGAGTCTGCATGGGAGTGTGTACAGCAGACTGATAGAAATAGAAATATAAATCTTCTAGTAAATGAATATTTGAATGATGAGCATGCTTTTGCAGTGAGAGGGGTATTATTTGTACAATGGGATTGTGGAGTTTGATGAGACCCTGGTAATGAGCTATTTTGACAGCATTGGATAGTCATAGAATCATAAGGGTTGGAAGGGACCTCAAGAGATCATCAAGTCCAACCCCTCCTGCCAAAGCAGGTTCCCTAGGATGGGTCACACAGGTTGGCATCCAGACGGGGCTGGAATCTCTCCAGAGAAGGAGACTACACACCCCCCTGGGCAGCCTGTCCCAGGGCTCTCTCACCCTTACTGGGAAGAAGTTCTTCCGCATGTTGGTGCGGAACTTCCTGTGCTCCAACTTGAGGCCATTGCCCCTTGTCCTGTCTCCACAGACCACTGAAAAGGGGCTGGCCGTTTCCCCTGCATCCCATACTTAAGATATTTATAAACATTAATAAGGAGTCCCCCCTTAGTGTTCTCTAGGCT
>VZTU01002712.1:139499-176087 GCA_013400835.1 Zapornia atra | reverse complement strand
GATCACCTCCTTCAACCTACTGGCCACACTCCTCTTGATGCCCCCCAGGATCCCATTGGCTCTCTTAGCCCCCAGGGCACACTGTATTCAGTTCAGATGTTGCACAGGTGTACATGTGTAAACCACGCTTCCAGGAGAGACATTATGTTTACAGCACCAAGTCACACAAAGACGCCGTTTGACACGTTGGGTCTCCGCTTCCTCTCGTTAGAGCGGCACAACAGCTGGTAATTGTGGAGGAGGATTTTATTCAAGTGGGGAAGTTCAGGTCTCCAGTGAAGAATGTGTCTGCGTTCTGAGATGGAATCACTTGTGTGTCCATGTTACTTGCTGACACAGTATCGTAGGGGTTGGAAGGGACCTCGAGAGATTATCAGGTCCAACCCCCCTGCCAAAGTAGCTCCCTATCTCATATTACATAGATAGGCGTCCAGACGAGACAAAGAGAGAATGACTGATGGACGGTTTCGACACTCCCAGATCTTGAAAACAGCATTTCTTAGTTTCTTGAATAACTGCTTATTAAGCTTATTCAGAATTTAAGGCTCTAAGTCCCAGCAGTTTCTGGTTGCAAGCAAAAAATCTGAAACTGGGCGGGTAACTCGTGTTTCTTCTCTTTGGGCAGTCTGAGGAATGTGGGATGGATGCCATGGAAATTAGCCCTTTTTATGTCATTGAATGTAATACTTAGGGGGGAAGAAGTATGTGAACTCTCAAATTTGGCTTTTCAGCAGGCAGTTTGCTCAAGGTCCTGCCTACTATTGGCAGACTGTAGTGTGCTTTCTAAAGCCCACATACAGAATATTCAGAATATTTCAGAAATAAGTCAGGACTCAAACTTGTATCAGAGACTCTATTGCCCAAGCCAGGCCTGGCCCAAAGCCAGATTCCAAGTACACAGTGTATTTTGAATATTTATCCAGGATCTCGAGTTTAGTAGTGATTTTTGAACCCATAAAATTGCACTACTTGCTTTTATCCGACTTTCTGCTGGAGGCATTTGTCTTGTGCATCAGGTGCTTGCATAGTTCTCCATGTAATGTGCCCTTTCTACTATAGAGAAAGCTACTTCTTTTAGAAATTCAAGTATTTCTTAGTCATCAAGCATTGTTAGTACCATGTATGAATAGATTATGAATAAAAGCCTTCCATTTACAGGCTCAGTAATGCCTATTATCAGCAAACTGAGCTTATCTCCAGGCAGGTAGAACAAACAAACTGTCCTTGTTCTGAGTGACACCAAAATGCTCTGTGTTTTTGCTTACAAAAACTCACTTTGTGCAAAATTTAAAAAAAAAAGAAAATAGCTGTTAAGATCCAGCTGCTGCATATGCATTAACTACCCAGTCCTGTGCTTAACTGGCTTACATTGTCACCTAGATTTACCTGTCTTAACTGCTGAGCAATGCCGTGCCCTGCACGGGATGGTTTGTCCTTCCAGATAGAGCTGGACCTGTGTTATCTCTGAAATTCATCTTTTATACCCTTTTTATTGCCTGTAGCTCTTACCTGGCCAGGCAGCTGATACAGAAAGACACAACCTTAACTGGCTATGTAACGATGTTAGGAGACTCAAAATGCTTGCAGAGCTTCCTGAAGTAACACCTAAATGCCTACACGCAATTTTATCTTCTACCAGGGTCCACCAGAAACCCTGGTAGAAACTCCTCAGGATTTCCTCCATGGGGTGTAGGTTTTGTTCATTCAAGTGGGAGGCAAAGGGAAGTTTTGCTGCTCAGGCTGTGCATGAAAACACTCCCTATTTCCCTGAAGAAAACAAGCATTTAGAGAGATGATGTGGAGAAATCCAGTCAGGATGGGTTTTTTCCTAGTTCTTTGATTTCCTAGCTCACCAACAAATCTTGATTCCTAAGGAAAACTGGGTTACCAACATCAGCTAAGATAAATTTCTCAACTTCATTGAAAACATGGAATTTTTTAACTACTTTTTTTCCCTCTCCCAAAGGAATAGGTCTTTGCAATGTGATGCAATACTATGAGACTGTGGCATTTCCTTTCCTCCTTTCTTTTCTGTGTGCACAACTTGAGGCTTAAAAAAACCCCAACAAACTAAATCCATACATGTACATTTTAATTGCCCCAGTGTGGTGTGGGGTGTATGCATTCAAACCCTGAATTACAAAATTAAACCTTGTGGGAACTGGAGGATGAGGGGGATGGGGAGTAAGGACTGACCCAGGGTTGCAGATACAGATTCTGGCCTAGCTGATACTGCAAAAATAAAATTGCTTTTTATTCCAGAAACCTATAGTGAAGTGAGGAAAAAAACCCCATCTTTTCTTAGCACTGTGTTCAGGCAGCTATCTCACTTGTCTAACCTGTGTGAGGAAAACTCTAACCAGTGTAATTTTTCTAATGGATGCCTTCTGCTGTCTTCTGAGGTTAAAAATAGCATGTAAGAAGTATTAAATAAATAAATAAGCTTGTGGGATGGGCTTAGCACTTCTCATCTATCTTGGGTGCCTCTGTGGGATGTATTTAAAAATAGAAATAACGTTATCGCCAATTTATACGTTTTTTTTTCTGATGTCTTAAAGTAGCACATCCTCAATATTTTATTAATGAGTCCATTTAAATTTAATGAAAAACACTTTACATACTTCTCAGCTATCAAAAAGGAGATGTTGGAGTGTGTAGTATTTTATTAGGGTCTGCACTAAATGTTAGTGTTGAGCTGAACTGGTCCTGAAAGTAGTTAATATTAATTGGATTCTGTCTGGGGTTAAGTGGAGTTTTTGAATTTCAAGATGGACACATGATCTACTGTAGCATAGTTACCAGTATATTGAATTTAACTCCTTTTTAATACTGTTTGAACAATAAAAGGGCCTCTCTGTTAAGCAGTGGCTTTGTGCTTGGGAGCAGTCAACTTCTCTGTGCCTTAAAATACAGCTTCCATAGCTCGCAGCGTGCTTTTTCTGTGAGCAGTCTTGCAGGGCTGACTCTTTGTGTGCAAGCAGAACTGTCACATTTACTGTGTGTAACACTTAAGATCATGAAAAGTGGGGATGTGAGTATTTAACTTAAATGCTGGGGAAAAGTAGGTGAAATTACTAAAATGTTGTTGCTGTGAATAGAGCATTTTCTTCCCCTTTGGGTGAAATACTCAACAGTAAGCCATAAAAAAGCAAAACCCAAGGCCAACAGCAGTGGTGTAGAGGAAAACATGCTTCACCTCTGCTGTTTACCCACCCAGTCCAAACATAAATTCCTCATTTCAGCAAACCTCTTTTCCCTGTTGAGCTGTAACTATGCATAACACTGTGATATTTGCTGCCTTCGGCTCTGATGCTTCCCTGTCCCAAGGAGCAGCATTTAACGGCTGTGCCTGCATCCCTCTGTGTGCTGCTTGCCCTCCGCCTGCTCTGGGGCTGCAGAGCATGCTGCTGTCTGAGCGCTGTCACATCACTTGGTGTACCTGCAGCCCTTCAGCGCTCAGCTGCATCTCTGCGCAGTACTATGGTTCAATAGACCCCTCAGGATGCACATGCTCCTTACTGATGGGGTTAGGGTTTGCTTTTTTGTACTTGGGCAGTACTGTTGGGCAGTACTGTGGGAGCATTTCCCGGTTGTGCTCCATAAAAAGTGACCCTCTGCTATGTTGAAAACTCAGGGTTTTGTTTTTGGCTTCACGCTGTTGCTCAAGACCTTGGGAGTGCAAGTGGAAGGGGAGAGATGGCAATAGCTAAAGCTGATCAAGCAGTATGATTTGGGGCAAGCAGGAGTGGAGCCCATAGCACGGGTGCATTTGGCAAGATGTCAGTGTTGCTTTTAGCATTGATTGCTTTCACTGTGCAAGAAGTCCCAAGGAGGTTTTTACACTCTTAGGTAAATCACTGGGAGTGCTGGAAAACTTCTGCAGCTGGTATTTCACAATCTCTCACTGGTCTTGAAGTAAATCAGAAGAATTGCTGGAGGTTTCTGGAAGCAAAAGTTGTGCTCAGGAGTGTTGTGTAGGTACATGGGTTACTGATGGTGGGCATCAGTGTGCTTCACTGCTGCCTAGATAGCTCTGATGGACTGTACATGCTACCTTTATTAGGATGGTGGTTTATTAACTTGTTCAGTGGGTGGTATTACATTGTTGCCATCCTTACTGAGATTATTCTGATGTTTGGGGAAATTTCAGGCTCACAGGTTTTGCCTTGCCCTGACTTATTTTCTGCAGTAGTTCTATGTAAAGTTTATATAGCAAGATCGTACTGGTGTGAGAAATACAGGATTTGCCTAAAGCAGTTGTCCCCAGTGCTTCAGACTACTGTACACAGTCTGTACTGGGTGGTAGAGGCAACCCATAAGCAAAACACCTTTTTTTTTTTTTTTTTTTTCCCTTCCATGCAGAGCTGGGGAACATGATAACGATGGGAAAGCTGAGCAGTGTATGCCACCAGTACAAGTCAGTCATCCCAGACAGCTTCATCCCTGCTTGTAAGGAGAGAGGAGTGTGTACAGACCCTCCTTTGCACCACAAAACCGCCTGAGGTTGCATATGACCTGGAGCGAGGGAAGGGAGGAGTGATCACAGTAGCTTATTTTTGTAGCAACGGTAACTAAGGATGAAAATAGCATTCAGTGCTTTTATTGAGAAGGAAGCAGACAGATCTCTGTCCTGGAGAGGGAAAGCTAGCACCCAACTGCCAGCAGTCCTCCTTTCAAGGGTGCATCAGCTTGTGGTGGCTGTGCCAGCTTCGTATGAATTTAATAAAGTATCTTTTATATCCCAGGCATATAAACTGGATTGTGTTGAAGCTAGATCTTGCATCAGAAGAGGGTTTCTTTATATCATCCAGGAGTAAAATCAAGACTTATTTTTCTAAGTCAGGTTGAAGCATGGTCTTGTTACAGACTTTGTGCATCATATTTTAGAAAATACACCTGCTGTGGTGTTTTTAACTGTTAAATAGAAATATGTGCCACACTCTGTTCCTTGTGAATGTTAAGGCTGTTTGTGTCACGTGCCTGATCTTCATTAACATCCAAGAAGTAATTGCATGTGGGTGCCAGTGGTGGGATGCTACTGTACATGAACTTTCTGCAGTGGACCCTGTGTATCCATCGCACACTGGTTTTCCAGGCTCCCAAAGTAGTAAAAGTGAGTTGCCAGGCATAGATGGGAAAGGAGGCAGTGGAACTCGCTTGGCAGCACATTAGGAGTTAGTCTTTAAATTTGTACAATAATTCAGAAACATCTATAGCAAAACTATATAGATGTTTAACACTGCGATCTGAGTACATTTAAAGTAAGTAGCTCTAGAAGTGGAACTCTGTAGTTTTGGCAGTGATTTTTGTGTGATGGCTATATTGGCCTTAACTGTTGTATTGATGAACCTGTATGGCAATCTGTGTGGTGAGAGAATCTGTGCAGTAAATTGCTCTGTAGCGTGTTTTAAATTGAATCTGTTTCCATGAACTGCTGCCTGTTAAGTGACAAGATCCTTGTGGTTTTGCTCCCACCCTTGCCTGCAAGCTACTGTACCCATTGCTGAGCCTTTGCTAAGGGGTTAAGACTGTAGGAGCTGCTTTCTCAGTAACTCATTTGTCTAAAGAGACTTTTAAATTGTCATTGACAAAATATTTTTTCTGTACTGTATTACATTGTCCACAGGCTTGTGAAACATTGAACAATGTGTTTTTGTATGTGGATGCAAAATGCTCTGTGAGGCATCCCTAATGTAAGGACAGTGAATGGTATTTTGGTGACTGGCTGGCTGATTTTAGATTTCAGCAGAGTTAGAAAAGCTTTGGGGAGGTCTCCCTATCAAAGCCTGTCTGTAGATATGATCAGCAGTAGTACTGAGGTGAGCATACAGGCCATAAAAGTTCAGGAAACTAAAATCTTTGTCGTGACTATCATACAACTTAGTTGAGGCTACTAGTTTTTTGCTTTCTGTTTTGAGTTTGGTTTGGGTTTTTTGTACTGTACTCAGCAGAAAGCAGTTCTTAGTGTCAGGTGGGGTGTTTCTGTTGCATTTTTACTTAAGTTAAAAAAATAACGAGGGATTAAAGACCAAAAATGGTTAGTGCCTTGCAAGGAATCAGCTGTTAGGGCTGAGGACAGAGTACATGTTAGGAAAGTGCTTGTGTTTTGGTTTGTTTTCTACACGTCAGTGTCTATTTTTAAAAGTTGTTGACGTCACGTTCCCTCCTTAGGTTTATCTTTGCTGAAGCGGTTAGTGAATGCATTGAGCCCAGCTCTTACAAGGCTGCACCCAGACTGGTTTAGTGTGTGCACAGCACCAGTGGATACTCTGGAAGAGGGTTATCCACCCAGGTGAGAGCTGCAGTCCCAGGCTCGGTGGTGCCTCTCTCAAGTTCAGGCCACTGTGGGTGTAACAGTCTTGTCGTTGTGTTACTCTGAAGCACGGACACAGTGTGAGGGTGTGACACGTGTGAAAAGCAATGGTACCACCCAACTGCTGCATGGGCACCTGCAAAGCAACGGGGGAGGCCAGCTCGTCTTCAGAATCCATTTCGACTTTGTCCATGCTCCTTCTGTCCTCCCTGCCCTCAGAAAGTACCTCCTGCTGATGAGAAAGCTCTGAAGTGCTCTGTTTCACTTCTGCTCAGGCACATTAATTGCTTTTTCATTAGGAGACTTCATCCAAATTAGGGATCTTCAACCAGTGCCCTCCAGGCTGTGTGCTCCCTGCTTCCACACTCTTTCTGGTGGGTGGCTGCTCAGAGGCAGCCGGTGGGGTGGCAGCTCTTCCTCCTCCTCTGTTGCTTTGCCTCTGTGATTCTCACTGTTTTCTGTCACTGAGCACACCTGGGAAGATGGCTTATTGCTCTTGGGCTGTGCCTTTTTCCAGGGACACACAGTGCTGGGGCAGGGCAGGCACGCTCTGCCTGTGTCGCTGCCCTGCTCCAGGAGCAAAGCCCCTGTAATGTTAGACTCAAATCAACACACGTCCCGTTCCAGTTTTCACTGCTGAAGACTGGCCAGAAGGGCTAGCAAATGGTCTGGAAAAATGAAGAGAATTGTTTTGGTTTTGCTTTTGATCCACATGACATTCAAAAAGGCAAAAGTCAATTGTTACACCAATTCCTTCACTTCTTACTTTTTCCTTTGGAGAAGGAATTGAGAACTGGAAGTATGCAAACTGCAGTTATGTTTAAATCCTTTCTAAAGTCTTGTTTCACATTCTCTTTTACTGCGTTCTGTTGTCGTTAGGTTTAACAGCACTGTCAAGTAAACCCTCATCACATGACTGTTGCACAAGTGGCAGCTTTAGCTGTATTTTTCTTTTTAAACTGGAACTTCAAGGAGGAGATATTCAATTTATAAATATAAGTGAGAAAACAGCTCTTCCCGGCTGAAAATACAGCATGTTATTTCAGTTCCTGGATGCTTAAAGCAATCCATTTGTTTACCTTCACACTAAAAAAGGGCAAGTTTGCAGCATTAATTTATAGACTATAGTGCAGTAGAAACACCGTCTTTCATAGTCACCACTTCAGAGCTGGGACTTGAAAGCTTTGAAGAAACCTTTGATTTGATTTTTCTGTTTAAGTGGAGTTGTGGATGCTTACGCTCTCGAGTACTTTCCCCATATCCCTTTCAAAAGCCTTCTAGGGGAGAGGGGCAGGGAGTTCATGTGAATAACCCCATCCTGCACTGACCTGAAGTCTCACAGCCAGTTGTTTTTCCTCTTCAGCTATGTTTTGTCCTATCTTTGGTTCAGTTTTTACTCTAAAAGGACCCGTGGAAAGCTGAGTGGTGACTGTGAAGGTGTCTGTAAAGCGCAAAATAAACAGGGGAAGAGAAGCCCTTGGGTTTATGTGAAGTCATGTAGAAGATTGCTTTCCTTAACAGCAGTGCTAGCTGTTGCTGGTTTCTTTCATTTGATATAATTCCTGGGATTGTTTTGCTTCAGTTGGAGGAGGGATGCAAGGGAGCAGGGAGGCAATGCTGTACAGCAGGATGGGACTGCTGCTTTACAAGTCCTTTCTTTAGAGCTGGTGATGCTTTGGAGGAAAGAGTGTGCATCCCAGAAGGGAAGTACTGAGAAGTAATGACTTTGTGGGATGTGTAGCTGTGTTCAGGCCTGAGAGGCAGCATGGGAAAAAAAACAGATTCTGTATTCTAGTTTGAGAGAGCAGTGGTACAGTAGAGTTGGCTTCCCAGTACTGACCAGGGCTGTGGACCCTGAACTCTTCACACTGTGCAGCAAGAGGAGCAGGCTGCCTGCTTCCCTTTACCCATCTTCCTTATTTCCCCTGCCCATCTCTGGAGCCACAGGATGGTGAACAGGGTGAGTCTATGGGTTTAAAATGTCCTTTGCCACAATGTTGGGTTACTTTTGACATTCGTCAGTTCCCCCATCCAGTTTATAAGGCAGCTGCAAGTACCGATAGCAAGGTGATTCCATGGGCATTGCAACAGCAGGGGGTGAGCAGGACCTGGGGATCAGGCAATTGCTAGGATGGTTGTGCTGCTTAAAAAACCATCCGTGCATCCATGGCTTCAGAAGTGGTGGGAAGAGGCTATTTATGAAGGGCCTTTACTTTCACAACCAGTGGCTTGCGTGCATTTTAGAAAGACAAGGATGTAAGACAGCAGTGATTTTTAAACACAGTGCATCGCAGAGGAGCCCTCCACTGCTACATAATAGTGATTCTTAACAGCACCATCAAATGGGTTATTTGTTTCCATCCCCTGTGCTGGAGAGTTGTGGGCTAGGTGTGACTCCAGGCCTCTGAGGAGCATTGGGGTGCAGCCACTACATCTGGTTAGAAGTGAGAGGTATAGAGGTGCTTGGAGTATCATCCACAGCTAGCCTGTCACCATGCAGCTTGTGGCTGAATTAAAACCATGTGTTTGTATGGTATTTTTCATTAGAGAAATGTTTCTAATAATAGTGAGCTGTTCAAGAGATCTTGTGACTGAAAATTAGAGAAATGCCAATAAATTCTTTAGTAATTGGTGAATTTGCTGTGAGAAGGCTGTGCCTGCAGCACCTACCAGGCTATGCTCCAGTGTTGGTGTTTCTCTTGCTCTCAAAGAAGCAAATAACAGCCAGGCTAACGTTTGGCCAATATTCATGTTGTTTCTGCATTGCAACCGCTGTGCGTAGCGTGTGGTGGAAAGCTGAGCACAGATTTGTGAGTAGAGAGTGAGAGGAAACTACAATAGCTCATCAATGAGGCAATTAAAGATAATCATTGGAATTGGGTTAGTGTATCGCTGCTGGAGGTGCTTTTGTTCTAATGGTGTGCTCCTTGCTGTTACTTTAATTTTGTTTTCCATCCTCTTCAACATTTCAGTTGATGATGTGGGATCTCCTGCTCTTTCCTCCCGAGTGCTCAAAGCTGACACGCTTGGGCCAGGACCCCGGCACGGGGGAGCACATGCCAGGTATTCGTGATATAAAATGCACCTTATGTTGCTTTAAAGCAAAGGACCAGGTTGGATGGGGCCCTGGGCAACCTTGTGTAGATCCAGGCCTGGAGGTTGGTGTGCCTGCTTGTGGCAGGGGGTTGGAGCTCTGATCGTTGGGGTCCCTTCCAACCCAGACATTCTATGATTCTGTGACTATTGGGGAAGACAGTGAGAAGACCTGCCTGTATTTGGAAATTGCTTTTATTTCCTTACCCCCTGACAGCTTTCCTTAGTGTTTGTGGCACAGTGATGCGTGTGATGCCACAGCTGCTGCCTCGTGTGTCGGGTGCTTTCTGCAGGAGTGGTACATGCTCCGTCTGCTGTCCCGGGTTCAGCCTGTGGGTGTTAGTGAAGGACACGTTACGCTGTTGTGCTTCAGCAGACTCCTCCTAACCTTGAAACAGAGTCTGTTTTCTCAAAAGCCTCTTCTGTCCAGAGTTGCAATTGAGATGATGCTTTCCATCATTTCTGCTGTGATTAATATGTTTAAAATAGAAGCACAACATCCTTTCTGAGGGATGCTAGATTTCCATGTTGTCTTAAAATGGACTGTTGAATCAAATCATCAGGATATAAAGCAGTTGTGGCTGACTGAAATATTTATATATCTAAGTGCAGGTTAGAAGCTATCAACCCTTCAAATAAAAGCCCACTTATGGCTACATCCTACAGTTGTTTTCCTTAAATATTTTTAACTTCTGCTCTTGTTTTTTGAAAGGTATTTTGAGGAGCTTCGTCAACATAATTGCTTGGACTCTTCTCAAGTCTCTTCCCCTGGTAGCATATGCCCGTCTGTTTCCTGTCTTTGGTTTCAGTTTGCCTTTTCTGGTGCAGTGAGGACGACTGTACAACACTGTTTTCAGAACTGCATTTATATTTTTGTAACCATTAATGTGTGAGCAGGAACGTGCAGCTAACTCCTTTCAGGAGAAGGAAAAAAATAATTAAAAAACCCTTCCCAAACCCAGAAAAACAGGCCAAGACCAACTTTATGTGATGGCCATTAAATGCTCAAAATAAACCCAGATTTGTGACAGAAGAACATCTCTAATTCTTCATATAAAAAATTGCAAGCTACTTGTTGATCTGTATGTTGTACATCTTCCAGACAGAAGTATGGCTGCTTTAAGTGAGTGATGTTCCTCTGGACTTTGATAGTCATCAGGACATGATACCTAGTTCGTTAGAGACTCCATAGGAGTGGCCATTTATTCCATCACTGGCTGCTTACGGCAGTGAAACTGGGTGTCTGCTTCATCTGCCTTGCTGTCTGCTAGTAAAATGAGAAAAAGAAATATGAAGTGTTTAAAATGTGTTCCTCATTGAAAATTTCAGTGTAAGCCAATGAGAGTCCCCTAGATGTTGCTGTCTGTGTGAACAAATCATCTACAGAGGTGGTATTTCTTGCTTCTATCATCAACTCAGAGCATTCTGCCCTGAAATTGGTGTTTCAGAAGGAATTTGTGTCCTTCAAAGTGCCTCAGTTCAGTAAATAAGGGGCTCAGCCAGGCTCCTTGCCCATCTATACACCCTGCTCCTCCTCCACCATCTCCACTTGATAGCAGCCATGACGTTTGTCATCTTTTTCTGCTTTGGCTTCAGGTATTTAAGTAAGAAGATGGTAACTTTTCTCCAAGACTTCAGCACACAGCAGACTTGGCAGGCTGGTAGGGGTGTATTGGAGCACGACAGAGGCATATGATGGATACCAGCTTCATCTGGTGAAATCCAGATTTGCCAGTAAGGGAGAAAACACTAATTTATGAAACTTTAGGGTTTGTTTTTTTTCCTTAATACTAAGTGTGCCTTGTGATAGTAGATTTTAAAAGGTAATTAAGGGACTTCCAAATCCTAACTTGAAAGCTGATTTAGTTCAGACCCAGACTGATAGTTGCTTTTTGCTGACAGTGATTATGAAGACGTGGAACAGGCTTTGATTTTTTGCTGATACATTCCTGAGCTTAATGCAGAGCCTGCCATTGATCAAGCACAAGCAATGTTTGTTCCATAGCCTTATTGCAGAGAAAACTTGCAACAGGTAAAGCGTGTATGTCCCTGCACGCTTTGACTATTAATTATTATACAGAAATTACAGAATCTCAGAGCTGCCTTTACTTGTCCCTTGGCAGTTGAGTGAGGTTCTTGTGGAAGGTCATAGCTGCAGCAAGGCCTTGAATGTTTAACCTGTCTGGGCTGTCACAGTCTGTGTAGATCCCCAATGTGTCTGCAAGGTTTAGGGCATGATGCAGCTGACTAATGTGCAATCTTCTGTGTTTATTTTTGAACAATAACATTTCTTTATTATGAATCAGGTAACTGAAGGAACAGCATCTTGGAAGCAGAGAGCACATCATATGGGATGCTGCAGCCTTCTCTTGCTTCAAATCTTTCCTGTAACCTTCTTTAAGCCCCACCATCCCCCAGTTTTTAAACATCCTTGTCATGTAGTTTTAATTTAGGATGTAGGTACTAATGTGGGATTGTGTCGGTTTGCTTGACCTCCCTGGAACCTTTAACATTTTTGCTGATTATCCCTGGAGACTGAGCATGCAGATGAATGACTTCCATGCTCATTAACAGGTCTTGAGATACAGGCAAGTTTGGGACCAATAAGAAAGAAAAGAGATACAGGGCAAACTTGAATTGAGGTAATTCTGTTCCTTCTTTCTATCCACTGTTGCATATTGGTAGGTTGAGGGGAAAATTGTTTGGCCTCAAAGTAGTTTCCCACATCCTTTCCTCCTTGTAAACTGATGAGGAACTTCTCTGCACTCCATAAAAGCCAGAATTTGCTTTTGTCTCAGTTTAAGGGGTTGTCTCCACTGCTCAGTTGGCTGAAGCTATAAGAAATGCTATCTCGAGCCAAATTTCCATCGATACCCACTCCAAGCTCAGATTTAACCAAGTCTCAAATACGGTTTTGCTGCCTGGAGCATTGTGGTGAGCAGGGGACTGCCTGATAAAGCACACCAACACTGGCCGTGCACTGGAGAGGGAGCAGCTCAAGTTGCTGCAGTCACTAGTTGCTGATTGAGCCTCCTTGCTCAGAGCAGGGCTTGTTAGCATGGCAAGACAGCCTTCTCCAACAAGAAGCAAAAGGACATAGGTGCTGGTTTGTTTTACTAAGTTGGCTACAAATCAGTAGAACAAGCAGTTCAGGACAAGTGGATTGTACTTAATGAGATTAGTCTCAAGCAAAGGTAAAGTTCCCTTCTGTCGTTTTTGGAAAGGAGTGAGGCAGGCTCTGGTGTATTTGTTGGGTGATGTAGTGGTCAGTGATGTTGCTGATTTCTGTCCTGCTAATCTTATCTAAAAGAAAATCCTCTGAAAGTAAAACACAAATAGTGTAGTGGTTACCTTGTCTTCCAGAAGTAACTGGAAATAGCTAAGTAGTTTGTCATGTTAGGAAAATGAGGCTTGATTGTTATGTTTTGTATGTGGTTATTATGCATAAAGTCCTACTGTAATGGACTTCTTTCTCTACATGCTGAGAACAGAGCTCACAAAGTGTGCTGCTTTCCACAGGGTGATGGAATCCTTCTGTAAATGTAGGGGTCTGTTTAACAGAGCTTCTGCAGTCCAAGTGGCATCTCTGCTTCTGTTTTGTGAAAGAATAAAGTATTCATACCTCAAGAGTTAGTATGCTCTGCTTTCTGGTGGCCTTTTTGCACCATCATAGTCAGACATCCACGACTTCTGCTTCAAACAGACTGTTTTAGAGGAGAGCAGAGGAAAATGTTTTATAGACCTTCAAAGAAAGCAAAAACTGCTCAAGTCTTTGTGGTTGGCAAGAAAAAGGAAAGTAACAAGTCTATGAAATGCTGTTGTTAACCTCCCATTTTGTTTTCCACTTTAACCATCTAAGCTGTAGGATTTGGGATGCTGAGTACTAGGTATTCATTCTTGGTTTATGGGAAGAACAAGCTAGTTAAAATTTCAGTGGTAACAAAGGTGGCAACAACTTCTGTAAATCTTGAGTCGGCTGCTGTGTGTTCTCTGGCTGAACAGACAACCTGGTCACTCTAAACGCTGCCAGGTGTCCATGGAGGGATATGATGTATGCTCAGATGATTGTGATACTATGCTGATTTTTTTTTTCTCCAAATCCCATCACCCCTTTAAGAAGATGGATAATGGAGAACAGCAAATGCCAATGAAGAGGGGATGGACTCGATGATCTCTGGAGGTCCCTTCCAACCCCTACAATTCGATGGTCCAGACAAGCTCTTGTACCAACCAGATATATTCTTTCAGTTTTTATCTAAGAAGCCTGTCTAGACAGGCATCTATTTTAATGACATGCAAAGCAGAACAGTACATGAATACTTCATTAGTAAAAAGACTTGTCATCTTTGAACCCTGATGTAATGTTTCTTGGAAGCTGTTACCTTCTTGCAATATTAGATCCAAGTTTTACAGCGTGATACAGAAGTGGCAGTACATATGGCATTGCTGACATGATAACTGCCAAGCATTAATGCATAATTGATTTTCACTATCAAAGTTGGTTTGGATGAAGAACAGCTCACTGACGAATCGGTCTGTTCTACAGTTTGTGTTGTGGCAAAAGCCTGTGAGGAAAGGGATGGGGGAACTTAACCAGCTTCTGAGCCTGTGGCTGTGGTTATGAATCCCTTTCTTCTTGCACTGTTTAATTCATAATTGTATTCAAAGTCCCAGTCTAGCAGCCACATTGTGGATTCCAGGTGTGTGCCAGCCTGATGGGTGTCTTTGTCTGCCACAACCAGAGGAGACAAAAAGCCAGTGAACTGCATAGACCTGTAGGTATTTGTGCTCTGATAATGGTGTATTAAGGAAGAGATAGCTCTGATCTGTGAGATTCACGTCTGTCAAGTGTTGAGCTTTCTGGCATGGGCCCTCCCTTCTCTCGCTTCCCCTCTTTCTCTGGCAGCCAAGCATGGGTGGGCTGCAGATCCCAGTTCTTCTGACGGTGTTGCCACTACTGCTTCTGGCTTTAGTGAGGAATTTTGAGGGAGTTGGTTCAGGGCCTGAGCCTCCCTTTCCCACAAGCATTCTCTTTCCCAAATTGTTCCCCATCCCCACATGTCCTTCCTCCCACAGCAGGTAGTCCTTCTCCTCTCCCTGCCCTGTTCTCCCCTCCTCCAGCACAGCAGGGACCTTCTAACTGCAACTAAAATTTAAAGAAAAGTGGCTTGCTTATCTAGTGCAGAATTTTCTGTCTTAATCTTAATTATCTTTCACCTTCAGCCTAGTTAATTAGTGCTAATTAATTAATTGATGCTGGTGCTCTGTTATGATAAAGGAAGAGGTTCAGTGTGCCCAGTGATGCATCTTGCATATCTGCACCAGCCTTTTGCCAAAATAAACACCTCTTGCTCCTTCCCTGCTCCCCTAAATCCAACCCAAAGGTTTCTGACACACACAGGTGTGTGCAAACAGGTTGACTTTCACTTACAGTATATGAAGGAGAGATGTCTCAGGCTGGGTGACGACACATGTACCTCTTAGCCAGCAGAGCTGCACAAGCAAACCCCTTTTCTTGCTTCGCTGTTCAGATGCACCTTAGTTTCTCTGGCAGGTGAGGGCAGGTATTGCTGTCTTAGAGCTCAGGCTCTGCTTGCTGCTGCCCTCTGGTTTCAGTAGATACCAGGCCCTGCTGATCCAGTGATAAGCAGTTTGGGTTTTCCTCCCCTGCGCAGGCATGAGCTGCAAAACTGGTTTTGAAGATGGTTTGCCCATGAGGTTGCTGGCTTGGTTCACAGACCTGCCCCACGTGATGCAAGGTGCACTTCGTTTGAAGCGACGTGACGTCGGGTACGCACGGGGACCCGTGGCTCGCTGCTCTGGCTGGCATTCGCTCCTCGAAGTTTACAGCAAAGGTAGCTGGTTAGGATCAGTCAGGTTGGAGGGGACCTCAGAAGGCTGTGTAGTCTGTGGCTCTGCTGCACTAAGTGTGTCTCGGGTTATTGCTTTGCAGAGCCTTTTCAGACAGCTGACTGTATGGTATTTTATCAGGGATCTTGGAGCTCAGGTGAGCCGGGTTTTCTGAAGAATATCCGAGCGTGGAGGTGAGCATGAGCAGTGTGATAGCTGATTTGGCGAACCAGCTATGAGCTAGTTCTCCTGCCAGAGAGTGGGTGGGAGGATTACAAAGGCAGTAACAGAGCATCTTCGTTCTTCCCATCCTTTCCCTTGTAATGCACTAAACACAATTCCAGTCTGTCTTGTGCCAGCTGCCACAAGCGGGAGCGAGCTGGTCCCCACTCACCAAGCAGCTCCTGAAGCGCTGGGATCTCCTGCTGGCTCTGGGAGTTGTTCTCCTCTCTGAAACTGAGCCAGACCAATAATCTACTTGTAATGAAAGAACTGTTTATCAGTGAATTTGAAATGAGAATTATTAAATCCTTAATGATTATTATCTACAACCCCATTCTTTAACGAGCTGGAGTAAGTTCTTGGTAATAAAGGGAGGCTGAAGATGAGACCAGAGCTGTCTTGTGGAAGTAGTTGTGCTGTGGCTTAGGAGACAAGTTTGTATCTCTATAAAGGCCTTGTACCATAGCTTCATGGTAGTATAAACTTGCATAGCCCATGGAAATTGGGGGGGTGGGGTGAGGGGAAGGCTTATATATGTGCTTTATTATCAAGTGCTTCATCCACACCACTAATGATTATAGCTGGTTTATTGTTCTCCATATGTGGTGCAAGGCGCAGGCTTGCACGAGCGCTCCCACGTGTTGCCCTCCGGAAAATGGGAGAGCTGCAGTTGTTAACTGTAGCATTAAACTGTTTGAGTCATTACTAAGTTATATGGGGTTTAATGTGAAAGAGCTTTTTTTTTCCTTTTAACTCCTCCCAGTTTGCAGTGGTTATAGGTGAGCTGGCACAACATGCTGCATGTTTTCACTTGTTTGGCTTGGTCCTGTTCCTGTGTTGAGCACAGTCACCCTTCACCACCACCCTCGTGTGCTGCTGACAAAGAAGTACACTTTTTTCTTATAAGATCCTGCGTTTTCCATCTGGAATATAAAGATGGAGTTCAGCTTTTCTTCCTCAGTCATTGCTCTCTAGGAATTGTACTGCAGGACCCAGAAATCATCCACTTTTTTTCCTGATGCTCATAATGACTTTCAGGCATTCGTGACCTATATTGGATTCAAACCAACGGTCTACAGGTGAAAGCTCTACTATTGCTGATTTAATCAGCCATCCAGGCTCAGCTTGAGTTTGGAATAGAGCTTTTCAGTAAGAAACAAATGAACCAGCTGTTCCTTGAGCAAATGTGTTATACACAGACACTTAAGCTCCTTAAATTAGCTAGTCTCATTGCAATGCCACATTTTGGTTTGTGTTGTCTTAATTTTTCTTCCTGCAGTAAGTTTGTCTGGGGGAAGGGAAGAAGAGCTGGAAAGCTGCTCAGTTTTTAAGTTTGGGGCGTTTCTGAGCAATCATCTTCAAAACTGCTCAAAATCTTAAAGAAATACAAGGCCCATTATAAACAGAAAACAAGCAATTTGATGCTTTTTCTGCAGCTTTAAAGAAATGCCAAAATGTTGTTAAAATACATTAGAACTTTCTTATGGTTTTGAATGAGTGTGGTCATATAACCTGATTTCAGCAGTTACAAGTCCAAACTCTGAACTGCTCAGGGGTGGAAGCAGTATCTCAACCAGTCCTTTTAGTGTTTCCTCTTACCAACCCAGAGGAATATCTCCATCTGAATAATCTTGGTAAAACAAAGTTTTATGGCCTGCAGGGCAATTAATTTCAGAATGTTCCAGTTCTGTATGCTTGATGATCACATCTGCTTATTTTTCTGCCTGAAACTCTCAAGCTGTCTCCTACCTGGATAACAACCAAGAAGCAGCTCTGCCTCACAGCTCCTTCCAGATTTCCTCACTCTCCAAGTCAGTATTACTTTTGAAATATTTAAGTAATCCCATCCACTCTGTTTCTACCATTGTATCTTCTGTCTGACTCGAATCAAGCCTATAACCTCTTCGCTGTATTGCAGCATCCATACTGAATGACTCTGGAGCTTGCTTGACAGTGGTAATCTTTAACTGGGAAACTTTGAGAATAATAATTTGATCAATGAGATCCTCAACACACTCCTCTGTGTGTGCCATGGCACCTTCATTATGAATGATAGAAAGTCAGAGCGGGTTGGAGAGTAGGTGGGTTGGTTTGTTGGTTGGTTCTGTCATTGGCTTTCCTCAAAGGCAGAGTTAGTTAGTTCTTCACATAGCTACCAGGGTGTTCTGTGTCAGAGTTTATTGAAGTCATGTCAACATCTAGAGGAGTATCTAAATACACAAAGAGTGCTCAAACATATGCATTATTGATTAGCTTGATTTGTTCTCTTCAATGTTGTTGTAAGGTCACTTTATAACATCTTGATCTTTCATGTCCAGTGCAGAATCCTCCACCTAGATCTGCATGTCAGCCAGCCAGCCTCACTGCTGCCATCTTCCCAAAATCTGCCCCTTTTATGTGGTTTCTTTGTGTGAACCAGCAGTGAAAATTCAGATAACCAGCTCACCCTGCAGGCTTTGGCATCTGAGCCCGGTCTGGTTGCCTGGCGCATAGTCTAGCTGCAGCATGTGGGGAAGGATGGGGAGGAGGGAAGGGGCTTGTGGGATGGCTGTCCTGGTGCAGCTCTGAGCTCCCTGCCTGCTCCTGGAGTGTGGTGCTGGCAGGGGAGGGCAGGGCTGCCCATTGAACTGCAAAACCCCTGTTTGCATTGTTTTTTTCCCCTCTCTGGTTTAAGGGAGGCTGCATCCTTCCTATGCTGGTGAGGGCCCTGGTTGCCTAGGTGATGGGAAACCTTAAAAAAANNNAAAAAAAAAAAAAGGTTTCTTTTTTTTTCTCTGTGTTTTCTCATAGAAACTTGACATTCATTTAGTGCCCTTTTCCACTGAATAACTTTTGTGGCCCAAGCTGATGTATCTTGCAGGAAGGATCATGAACATGGCTTTCAGTTATCACAGTGAAATTACGAAGGGCTTTAGAGTTTGGCTGTTTAATTTCCTGCCTGCTTTGTGCTGCGCAAGGGATGCTGCAGCAAATGCCTCGGTGAAGAGCTGCCATCTGGCTGGTGAGATAGGCCTTGCCGTGGTGGCTGCGGGTAGTTCAGCCACTTTCCCTCTTCCTCTCCCATAACTTGCATTCACCTGCATCGCTTAAAATAGCCCCACGCTCACCGTGCCTTCTGGTGAATGCATTCAGCCGTCACTTGGCTTTCAGACTCTGTGACACTCCTTCACACTTGGCCTTTGAGTTTATTGCCATTTACAACGTCTTGAAGGTTGTAGCAGAGCCTGACCCTCTCCAAAGATGACTTAACCGAAAAAAGCTCAGCAGGATTAGCTGGGAAAAGGACTGGGCTGTGTGTGCACAGCTGTATGGCAAGGACCATCCCTCGATCTCTTCGGAGCTCCTGCTTGGCCTTGAGCAGGCCCGGTGTGCTGGTAAGGAGGTGGTGCCCTCATACAGCCTCTTCTGCGCACAGTAGTCTTCTCCTGTGCTTGAATCAATATATCCAGTCTGGAAAGCCACTGAAAGGTAATAGGACTTGGGAGTCCTGGGAACACTTACCAGTATGAGTGGAAGGATGGGATTGTTGGTGAGGTTTATAGTAACGTGTTGTTGTGGTAACAATTTATTATAAACCATCGTAAACCTGAGATGGGACTGTGCAGTGTTTATTGATGAAAGGTTTCCTCTATTGTGTATTTTTTTTTCTTCTTCTCTTTAAAAAAGAAAGGCAGACCTCCAAGTTAGCTGCTGCTTTGGAGGATTTTTTAATATTGCTTATCTGATTATGATTAAGCAATGTCGTGTTTATGGTTTGACCTTGATGTTAGTTCAGCTGGGCAAGGATATAAATGATGAAGAAACTCCTTAGCAAGTTTACTCCATTGTATTTAAAATTAACCCTTTAATAGCACTATTCTAAAACAGGAGCTTTTAAAGAAAGGTACAAGTTTAACTGCTCTGGCTAGATTTAATATATATATTTATATTTTTATATAGGTTTATATATAAAACACCTATCCCTGTATTGATAAACATTTCTTTGGAACCACTCTGTTGCAAAGAGTCACTGTTGAAGCTTGGATTTTTCTTTTCATTGTTTTTTTTTTTTAAATCAGCAAACCTACTTGTTTCTATGAACTGTGATCCAGAATTTAGTACTGTGACATTTGCTAAGTAGATCAGGCATACAGAATGAAATGAAGATTGTAAACCAGAGCGAAAACAAAGGGAACTTCAGGCCTTGGTCTGTAAATCACAGGCAAAGTACTATGAAAGGTAGGGATCCAGTACCACTGTGATAAACGCTGATGTGCTCTGAGATTCATAACTGCTACAAGATTGTAATGAGTGGTATATTGTTCTGGATTTCCTTTATTTTCTCAACAAATCTCAGGGCATAGCAGCCCTTGTGCTACCTGTACGAAGACATGGAAAAGCCTCCAAAAGCAGCTGCTGTTCAGCCAAAGACTTTCTCTGTTTCCATCAACACAAATCATCCTTAAAAAGGGGGCTTCTATCTAAAAAAAAGATTACCTTCAACACCAGAGGCTGCACTGTCACCACAGGCTGAGTGACACAGGGTATCTCCAGGTTGTCACTTTATATTGCGGTAATTTTGCTGAGCGAGCAGCAAAGTTTAAGACGACTTGCTGCCAGCATGATAAAAAACGAACTGGAAAAAACCGCCTTTATTTTCTAACAAGGAGCAGTGGGGTGTTGTGTGCGGGTCTGCAGAGTCAAAGAGGTTTTTAAATACTCCGTAGCTCAAGGACTTGGCTGCTCTTCAGTCGTTCGCAGCCACAAAAGGGTGGGTGACCTCGGAGGTGGCTGTGCCCCCTCTAGGGGCAAAAATGTGGAATTGTGTTACGACAGGTAACAAACCGTGAGAGAAGCTTTTGCCTGGAGTTTTTTAAGCACAGTGAGAAGAGATTTCTGCTGTCATTTGGGATGCGGCTTCCTCTGCATCGCGGTTTCTTGGCTCGCTGCGAGAGGTGATGTGCGCTGTATGCAGCAGGGCTCTGCTTCCAGTCTTCTCTTCCTTTAACTCTTGAAACATTGAGAAATGTGCTGCTGTTTTTTTCCAGGATAGTATATAAATACCTTTATATGATGTGTTGTACTGTGAAAAAGTCAGTTAGTGTTTGTTAGTCCAGCATTATCACTCTGGAGTTGTTCTGTGGGTGCTGTACCAAGGCAGCATGCAGCTGCCTGGTCAGCTTGAACACCGACACCCAGATTATCCCAAGCAACCTCTTGGGAGTCTGAGGAAATAACAGAATCCCTCCTGAAGCTTCAGGGGTTTGAATGTGGGAGCTGCAGATACTGTGCAAATACAAAGTATGTACTGGGTGTCATTGCTGTGGCGGTGACACCGCGCTCTGCACAGAGCCACGCAGTTGTCTGACATGGGTGGTCGTGTGTGTTTGTACTGGCAGTGCTCACTAAAACAGGAATCCTATGTGAAACTGTCTCAGCAATTTTTGAATGTTTGAGAAGTTACAATATCTTTTTCTCACAGTGGTCTTTTGCCTTTGGTCTTTGCCATTTTGCTGCTTCAGAGCTTGGGTTGAGGATCATGTAATTCACCCAGGTATCACCCAGGTAGCATTTTCTGGGTGCATGTGTGCCCTGGACCACAGGCTGTGCTGCAGGTGAAATACTCCTCTTAAATGACATATGAGGAGAGAACATCATCCTCCCTCATCTCTGCCTGCTGTTTTCAACAGTTATCTGGAGGGAGGGGCGTTTGGCTCTTTTGGGGGTGCTTTTAAGTCAACCCCAAGTAACGATGGGGAAAGGGAAGGAATTTTTTATGAAAACTTCAGATTGTTTTCTATCAGTCCTTAAAGGAGCCTCAATTCAGACCTTATCATTCAGGTGGTTTAACAGCAGGGTCAGCACTTCTGAGTGTGACCACTTCGATGTTAAATGTGAAATCCATTCATATTCCTTTCTCACCCTCTTCTCTCCTAAAGGTGCTCTTACAGAGTGTTACGATGAACTGGGCAACCGGTACCAGCTTCCTGTCTACTGCCTCGCCCCACCTATCAACATGATAGAGGAGAAGGGTGACCTGGAGACTCTGGATATTCCTGATCCTCCACCCAATTCAGGGCACGAATGCCAGCTTCGTTTGCGCCTGTCTACGGGCAAAGACCTCAAACTCATGGTCCGCAGCATGGACACGGTGTACCACATGAAGAGGCGGCTGCACGCGGTGGAGGGAGTGGAGCCAGGCAGCCAGCGCTGGTTCTTCTCGGGCAGACCGCTGGCAGACAAAATGAAACTGGAGGAGCTGAAAATCCCAAAGGACTACGTGGTGCAAGTCATCGTGAGCCAGCCCTTAGCAAATCCCACCCCAGTGGAAAACTGATTTCTGCTTGTTTATTGATTCTTCTTTCCTCCGTCTCTGTCATGGGGTTGGTTTTTTTTCACTGCCCTCTCTTCTTCCAGTGTGTCCTGTTAATGGATTGGTTCCAAGAAATGACCAGCAAAAATTCCATCTGTGATGGAGATCTGCAAAAACAAAACATAAAAATGTAAACTGGCCTTTGGGGTTTGCCTGATCTCATGTTTAACACAACAGCAAGCAGCACAGGGCAAGGGCAAGAGAAGGGAGTGGGAGCGGGGGGAGAAGGTACAAAGAAGGAGGGAAGAGATTGTAATTCACCTAATATGAATATGTAACGATTCTTAAAACTGTAGGTGGTGTCCTGATCCATGGAGTGAGAGCAGCGGAGCACTTTTATTAAAAAATGAAATCAATTGATAAAATGACATATCAGCACCACATACAGCTCATGCAGGAATTGCAGCTGCTCTGGGTAGGTCCCGCTCTGGGCAGGTCCCGCGCTGCCTGTTCACGGGGATTCTTTCTAGTTGGACCTAGCTCGACTGCTTCACCCGTGCACTACCACAGCCAGCCCTGGGTGGTGGAGCTGGGCTGGGGCTCAGTCTCTGTCCCATGCAGGCAGCTCCTGGGGATGCTCAGACCAAGCAATTGTACATTCCAAGATGGCAACACAGTCCTGTGCCATTGCTGACTCCTGAGCTGGGAACGCAGCCCCCAGAGCCTTAGGCAATAACTTAGTCAATGTATACTCTCACGTACTGTACTGTAAACTTATTTGCTACAAGACTGACTCAGCTTGAAGTTTACTATGAGGCTGGCACCTGAGTATGTGCCTGCTGAACTATGGTATATCACTCAGATCATTAAAACAAGCTTTGATTGGGCTGGCTAAGGTGAGTCTGTGCTTAAACATCACCTTTGTCAAATGGCACCAGTGCAATAGGTCCTGGTTAAACTGCAACTGTACCCCGATACAATGGGTTGCAACTTCCCCTGCTCAGTTGCTAGAGGGCAGAAAGCAGGGAAGGTGGTGAGGGGGACATGACTGCACACAGCTTCTGGCTTTTTGTGTGTCATTTGAAGCAGCAGCTAGTCTTCTAGCTGTGGCAACTCTCAAGCCAAGACAACTTGGAGGTATCCTCACCAACACGCAGCTGTGGCCCAGAGCGTGATGGTGGTGTTCCACAGCTGGTGCTCTCCCTTCAGAATGTAGGAGGAGCCCTTTCAGCGAGCAACAAATCCTTCTGTAGTCTCAAAAATCTGAATAGGAGCATATTTTTGGGGGAGGGAAAATTGAATTGCTTTGTTCCCTCAGTTAAGATGCTCTCTGTGTTCCTCAGGCTGCTCTGCACCAATCTGGTAATGCCTTTGGTTGAGATCAAATGCCCTGTTCCTTTTAAACATGATCTCTAGTTCGCTTGTTTTTCAGCCATCGTTGAAATGACTTCACTTCTTCCAAAGCTGAATGTGCTGTTCGGGTATGAATAGCATGTTTTATTGGTTTCTGTCTTCCCTTCTCTGAATCAAGGGTCTGAAGCTACAGTTGTCCCAGCTCTTTGTCTGCTAGTGAAACTGGTGGGTGACATTGACAATTTTAAGGTTGTTACTTTTGCTCCTTCATTAATTCCGTAGTTTCTTGGACTGGAAGGGAGTTCTTGCTCCATGAGCATCAGCATAGAGCCAGGACAAGTAGAGGTCACTTACACAGCATCGTGAGTCTTTCCCAGCAGGTGGAAGCAGGCGCAGAATTTACATTGATGGTTGGAAAACAGATCCACATTTTATGTGCATTTCCCACCAAATAAATGCAGCTTTATTTTCGGTCCCGTGTTGTATTAAGCCTGTGGTCTTCTGATGGCTCCTTTAGCCCTGATCTGATGCAGGACCACTGAAGTGCAGTGGCAGAGGTGTATAAAGGAAAACAGTTCCCTGTTCTCATGAACACCTAAGTGACTTTGTTTTCTTTTTTCTTTTATTTTTCTTTTTAAAGATTAAATCAAAGCTGATAAATGCTGACATAGAACAAAAGTTTTTTATTGTGGAGTTTTTAAGACAACTATGACTTACTGTACTGGGGTTTTACAGCCAACTCTTTTGCATTCCAGAGGGGGGGCGGGGAAGTTTGATATATATATATAAAGCAACTCAGAAATCTCTTGGATTTTTGCTGGGCAGTGGATGGTTTCATGCCAGGAAGACACTACTTGTCTCATGAGGCATACCTTACATCTCGGTATAAATGGTCTTTCCAATGTCATTTCCCTGCTGGGGGGGTGGGAAGGGGATAGTGATAAAGGAAACAGAAACCAGGGTGACAATTCTGTAACTGTGAACACTAAAACACTACCTTTTTTTTTGGTAGGACGCATTTTGTTGGGGTGGGCTTGTTTCCTTTTTTCTGTGTTCCTTCAGGCAGTTGTCAGCATACTTTTATGAGATGACAGCTTGTAGGGCCTGGGAGGAGTCTTTCTTTCCCTCTCCCCCCTCTTGGTTGGAAAAAGTTCAGTTTTTTAATGCCATAATATATGACCATGTTCTATATTAATTATTTTTATGTCGGGGAGCAAGGTGATGGTCCAAAGGCCACGTCATCACTGGGTATTGAGTAGAACAGAGAATTGATTCATGAAAATACTTTCTTACTCTTCTGTCCCATAAACACATATCTAAAACTGAAAAAACTCAATGGCAAAATGCTTTTATAGGTGAAAGGGAAGATTTTCCAACCTCTTCTGTATAAAGTGACAATGTGCTGAACACACACCCCGCTGGAAATAAATTTTACAAGGTGTGTATTGAGAAAGAATTCTAAGCTTCAAAATACATATATTTAACAAATGAAGGCATACAGCATGTTGATTAACATTTTCCCTGTATATAGCTAGAGGTTGTGATATACTTGGAGAGTACAGTCACTTCTGTCTCTGAAATGCCTCGTCTTTGTCCTGCATGCTGTCTTCAGTGCAGGAACCCAGGCTGGGGCTCCTGTGGGTTCCTGGGCAGAGCTGGGCTCCCCCTGGCAGCCCCGGGGTGAAGGCAGGACCGATGTGGGACCATGTGGCCGTCACCAGTGGCTGCTCCCGGGGAGGAGGGGTAGAATCGTGCTGCTGTCTGCACCTTGGCTGCGCAGCGTGGTGTGCGTTGGGCTTGCAGGGCTGGGCTGGTGGCGTGCACACGGTGTGCTGCCCCGTGCCAGCTTGTGTCTTGGGTGGAACTGAGGCACCCTGGCAGGGTTTTGATGCTCACAGCCACGAGCTGTAACGCTGTGTACAAACAAGTGAGGAGTAATGGGATTTTTAATTTGTTAAATTCTTCAGCCCTTTGCATCATCCTGATCAGCTATGGCTATGAACTGATGCCAGTAGGTAACACTTTTTACCATGTCAGGGACAAGCCTGTTTGATGTGACTCAGATTTTTATACTCTTTATCGTTACTTCTGCCTGACCCAGAAGTAACAACCTAGCGAACGCTGACGCTCCTGAACAGCTTGAAAGGCAGAGGCATGAACACGTGTAGTCTGCTGGGGCCAGGGAGCTCCAGAACCCTGCAGACGCTGTTGCTCAGTGTGCTACCAAAGGATGCTCGGGGTCGTCTTCCACAGTCAGGTGACAGCTGCTCCTTCTGAGCGTCCAGCTCACGAAAGGTTCATTGACTGCCTTGGCTCTCCGTGCATCACAGTTTATGGGTCTCCTCTGCAGAAGGCGCAGCAAAGGACAGCTGCACTGTGAGAACTTTAGTTCTCCAAAAGCCTTGGCTCCTCTGGATCTGGGAAATACTGAAATCTTTTGGGAAACTAAATGATGTGAGTGGGTGGTGTAGTAATTCTGGTTCTTTAATAGGCCCCCAACACTAGAAGTAGCGTTAACAACAACAAACCAACTCATCCCAGGAGTCACTGAACAAAACCCCAGCTCCTCTTTGCTTTTCATGGACAGTCCCAAAGTTGTTCTGGGGAGGGAAGGGGCTCACTGGAGCAACAAGGTGACACGTAGCACTGTGCGTCACCTCTGGTAAAGCAGATGGCCGATAAAATATCGCTGTAGTATGACATGCTTCTGCATATATATCCCTTGTTAGTAAGTAATGTAAAAAACTCTTTTACAACTATTAAAAACCTTTAGCTTGTTACAATGGTGGGATGCTTCTAGCCATGGAGTCCTGAAAGCATTGTAGCTCTGTTGCCGAATCGAATGCTGTATGTTTCTCCATTTCTGTCTTCTTCAGAAGCCTCAGTGGTAGCTGTGTTTCTGACTCTGGATCTGTATTTTACAAACTCTTTTCTATGTTACTGTAAATACACCCAGGACCCTGCACCTTATGCAGAGAATGTTTACATTTAAAAAAAAAAAAGTTGGCTTTTTCACCATGCTGCTCAGATCCTGTCATGTTGAAAGGAAAGAAGGCAGAAGAAAGTAGTCTCTGTTAGGAACAGGGGATGGCTATTTTTTTTTTTTTGCTTTTAAAAAAAATCTGCCCTTCACCACTTCCCCTGTAATTCGGGCTCCCTCCCACAGGATGGCTGGCAGCTCTTGGACAGCTTGTGCTCTCCTGGAGTAGGGTGTGGAGGTATCTGAGAGAGGCAATTTGAAAACTTGCTTTGGGTGGGAAGATGATCTTCAAACACTCTGCAAACTTTCTTGGAAAGAGAAAAACAACCAACCTGCTTCAAACCCACTAGATGCTGGTGGTCTGCCTTGCCAGTTAACTGATCTAGGAAGCCTCTGAATTAAACTTTACAACAACCGTGCTTCTGTCTTCTCCCAAAGAAGATGAATGTCCTGCTATTATATCTGCAGCTACAAACACTTCTGTTGGTTAATGACTGTATATACAAGTCTGCCTGCTTTAAGACTTTTCATAAAGTGTTTTTGATTGCTCTGTTCTGCACATGGCTCTCCTCTTCCATATTTCATCCTCTTGATGCTCCGTAGCTGTGTGTGTGTTGCTCTTGTTCATAGAAGATCGAGCTATACCTCTCCTTCCAAGGGAGATACATGCCACTGAGCCTACAAAAATCAAATAGTTGGAAAAAGAGGTGTTTTAACCAGCGGGCTTCTTACCATGGACATTAAGACTTTTAATAAAAAGTCCACTGGACTCTCCGTGACAAAGCGTGCTCCCACCCTCCAAGCAGGACTGCTTGTTGGGTATTTATCCATAGAACTCCATATTTGTATGTTTTACAGATGAAGACGATTCGATCAGAGCCATGGGGCAAATAGAGAACTTAATCTTGACTCCTGCCTTAAAACTTATTAATTCATCTTGAGCTCCAAAAATCCTGCACCTGCTCGTTCCCGAGTCCCATCTTTTCTTTAGGAAATTGGGATCCAGTCAAAGGCTGGAGACAATTTAAGGAAAATAAATTTTAGCCGATGGCTTTATTAAAACAACTAACTGGTCTTGTATTAAAAACCCTATTTGTGCCTCTCAAGTCCAGAGAATGTGTAAAAAAGCAGAGGTGGCTTGTGAGCGGTGACTGAAATGACTGCGTTAGCGGGCGACTTGTAAGACACGTGCTTTCATATGCTCTGAGCAAGAGACTTCGGTTTGTGTCCTCTCTGCCTCATGGTAATGGCTTTCAAAGATGGCTGGTACCATCAAATTTGTACTTCTTGAATAAATATCTTCATTTTTATGGTAAAACTTTTTGTATGCACTTTGTTTGCGTGTGCCATGCAACAACCATTCATCTTGCGTAGGATACGGTGCTACACGTGGTACTGACAGCTCCGACGCACAGCGAAGCGACGACGACAGGATTCCTGTGCTGTGACCCCTTTCCTTTCCCCTGGAACTTTTATAAAAATCTTTTAGAATCAACTCTACCAGTTGTGTAAAATGTGCTTTTTAACTTCTCTCCCCTCCCCTGCTCCTGCAGTCAGTGAGGAACTCTAGGCTGATACAAAGATGCTGTGAACATCAGGTAACTTCGAACACGCGTTGTGCATTGTTCTGCTGTACCTCTTGTTTCTTAGTTGACATATCACAGTAGTGTGTGCACATGTTTCTAACCAACTGCAAAGCACAAGCAGGTTGTCTTCAGACTGTTAAATTATGGGATAATGACTTTTTTTTAATTTTTATTTTTTTTTAAACCCAGGGAAGATGTTTTACACTTGAGAACAAACCATCATGGACTTCTACTGGAAATGCTGTACAAAAAGTTCCTGTATTTAAACCAGAAAAGCCTAAACTCTTTTTTTTTTTCCCCCTGCATTTAAAAAATAAAAGTAATCCTGGAAATGCCATGCCTTAAGAAATAAACTCAGTGTTGTTTTTCATTTTGAATTTCTCCAGTAGGGCTTTTCATTCTGAGCTGGAGCTGTGTGACTTTTTCATTGCCTTGTCTGATACCCTAGAGATGCATCTTTAGTAATAATTTTAGTGTGTGACAACGTTTTATCTTGGAAATTAGATGTGTGAGGCCTGGAGCTGTGCTCAGAGATCCAGTGTGAACCTCTTCTGTGCCTGGCTCCTGCCATCTGCAGATGTGCTGCTGGCTCCTGGCAGCAAAATAATGGATCTGGGTAATCGTCCTGTAATTACATCAACTGACATGTTGTCTTAATCAGGTCACCACTTCTGTGGTCTTGATTAACATCCTAATGTATCAGAGGAGGATGAATAATTATATTCCTTTTTTTGTGGGACCCTGGTCTAGTGTTTCAATTACTAATTTTTTTTAATCTTAGGACAATTTAATGATTGAATTAATGATGGGAATTATGAAACACATAAGCATGTGATTTTCCTGGAACTTTTAAACCTTTCCCCATATATATATATTCCTTTTGTTTATGTGAGTATATACAATCTCTTTTAGATATACAGACTCCCTTTTGTTGAGTGTATGTGTAACACAGCAGGTGCAGAGACTTGTTTGTAGCCTCTTACTCTGATCTGTGAGATGCTCCTGCTTCCGCCTCCCCCAGCGTGGACAGAGCTGTTCTCAGAGCTGACTGGACTGTAAAACCACGTGTGATGTTTCTTTACCCAGCTCCTAGCCCAGCAGTGTGGTTTCCATCGCGTGCTGTCACAGGTACATACCCACCCCACGCCACGCTGTAGCACATTTTGGTGTATGAAATGAGCTGGAGACCTCTGAGGTGACTGTTGACCTCAGCAAAACCCCAAAAGGACGTGGATTCTAGGTTAAAAGCACACAAGAGTTTACATTTTCTCAGCCGCTGCCGCAAGCAGTGACATGAAGTGCTGCTTCACACCCAACTGCATCCCAGCTGTAGGGTGGAAGGGGGGGTGCTGACCTCCCTGGGATCCAGCAGAAGCACATGTGGAGGTCCAGGGAGGTTTAGAATGGACATGAGGAAGCATTTCTTTACTGAGAGGGTGGTCAGATGCTGGAACAGGCTTCCTGGAGAGGTGCTTGGTGCCCCAAGCCTGTCGGTGTCTAAGAGGTGTTTGGACAATGCCCTTAGTAACAGGCTTGAACTGTTGGCCAGCCCCGAAGTGCTCAGGCGGTTGGACTGGATGATCATTTGAGTCCCTTCTACCTGAAATGGTCTAGTCAAGACCTTATGGGAGAAAACTATGTATGATTTACAGAGCCATGTCCTGTAGATTACAGTGTTTCTGTTCCTCATCAATATATGATGTTTCTATTGTGCCTATATTCCTATGTCACTGACCTATATGACGTTGCATAGTATGGCACAACTGCCTTGAAGTTTCTGCCCTGTGGTGGCACATCCTCACTCCTGAACCCATGACAAAAGCTTCTTGCTTTCTGCTGGCTGAAGCTGCATCCCAGTTTGGCTGATGAGCCTGTCCTGCTTGGTTTGCACTCCTGTGGACCAATGCTGTGTTCAGACTCGGTGCTGGGGCCCAGAGACGGCACTAAGGGAAGCAGTCTTTATCTGCAGACATGATTTTGCCACTCCTTAGACAGGGATAGGAGCCCTGGTCAGTGCTGGAGCTCCAGAGTCCCTCTGGATGCTCTCTGGAGCGGAGTCTGAAAGCTCAGGGTGACCAGTCCCTCTAATTCAGGGCTAAAAATATCTAGGTAACTCATGGAAAGGGCACTGAGCTCTGGAAAGAGGTTTCCCGTGTTCTTGCTTTCTCTGGATACTCCCAGCAAGCTGTGTTTGCAGCCTCATTGTTTATTTTCTCTGGACTCGGAGCAGTTGCAAAGGTCTGAGAGGTGGGATGCTGCCTTGCAGGCATGCCAAAACCTCGCTTCATGGGAGGTCAGCGCCAGGGCTCAGAGCCTGGAATTCTCTATTCTAATTAGTCCCTTATGCTGCAGCCATCCTGCCCCGTTAGGGAAGCTCCCTACAGTTGGGAGGAGGCTCAGTGATGCACTGCCTGGTGTGTAAGGTGAGGGGGGAAATAAATTCACTGGCTTGCCCAAAGGGTAAACAGTCAATGTTTAGCAAGAGAACCCAAGCTGCCTTTCTTGGTTTCTCTCTGCGTGGAGTTAATGAGGTGGTTTCATTAACAAAGCAAACAGTGTTTCCCTTCGTTGGGCTGCTCCTCACAAGCGCAGCAGCACGGATGCAGAGAGCTCCCCAAGCCTGGAGCACGCAGGCCCTCAAGGGATGCCGAGCAGGAAGATGCCAGTGTGAGCAGCTCCAATCCCAGACCCATCCTGCCCCGTTTCAAACTGGCCTCAGGTGCATCTGAACATGACAGAACAGCAGCGCTGGGGAGGAGAGTGGTCGCTAAAATCAGTGTGTGGTCATACCGAGATGGTAGTGCAGGGGGGAAGGATAATGCTAACGTACAGCCCTAGTCCTGGGGAGAGCTGTGAGGCACGGGGATGAAGTCCAAGTTGCATCAGTCCTTCCTCTTCCTCAGACACCAGTCTCCAGTGGAGACTCCTTGCTCCACCTTGGTGGAGCAGCGGCAATGTGCAACGATGAAAACAGAACTAGCAATTGCTTTACCACAGCACTTTGATTTACCTGCTTCCTGCAGGTTCTGTATGTCTGTCTGGCAGTTGTAAGCTGGGCCCAGGGGGATGAAGAATGAGGCTGTGGTGTTCCCAGACAGGTAAAGGATGGTCGTTCCGTTTGTTAGGAGCTCACTGGCCCTGCTGGGAGGCTATTCATGATCCCCTTCCTCTTTTTGTTGTTGTTTCTTAAAGCAGAAGATTGGAAACATCTTGAATTCCCCGTAGTTTCCCTAGTAATTTTGGAGGGGAACTTAGCAAGGCAGCCCTGCCCACTGTAAAGAGTTATTTCAGAGAAACACCCTGAATATGGGCTCTCACCCCCATCTCCAAGTTGCTACAGTTTCCTGACCGACTCAGCAGAAATTGGTTTCAACAGATTGTCTCGGGCTCATCCCAAACACATCCCAGGCCAACAGGGCACCTCCTGGCACAGGGCTGTTCCTGTACCATTTTAGTGGCTTGCAGATGTTGGAGTGATTCGTAACAGCTGGGGTATGGGGTGGGTGGGGGGAGCGAGGGTCCCTCACAGCTGTGCTGCAGACATGCTGCTCCTGCTTAAAGTGGCCTTTTAATCAGGCAGCCTGGAGATGAAAGGACGGGATCAATGCAGCTTGGGCTGAAACATCTTATTCCAGGAAACCACTCCAAGGGCATTAGAGAGCTTTCCCCTGGCCCCAAGCAGGACGTGGGCTTTGATACCTCGCTGTGCTGCTAAACCACACAGGAAACAGGCTGCGAGTGCTGCGGGGCTTACACCAGAGGGGCAGCAGCTGCCTGCAACAAATAATTGAACAGGATACCGGTGGTGGGGCATGGAGGAAGAGAGTTATCAATAAAAACACATAACCCAGGAACTTAGCAGCAGAAAGGAGGAGAAAGAGAAGGGATCTCTGCTGGTTACTAACAGCTGCCTTGCTAAATGTGCTCCTGGAGATGCTGAAGCCGTGAGGATGGTGTGAAGCTGTGACTGAGGCAAGAGGCGT
Organism: Zapornia atra; assembly: GCA_013400835.1. NCBI lineage: Eukaryota > Metazoa > Chordata > Aves > Gruiformes > Rallidae > Zapornia > Zapornia atra. The sequence goes on along the minus strand of VZTU01002712.1, from coordinate 144,415 downwards.
CTACAGCCTATTGATGACAGATTCCCTATTGCTGTAGCTGCAGGTAGGTGATCGTTAATCAGACTGTACTTCAGAGCAGGGAGGGTTTGGAAGAACACAGCTGGCCAGACAGGGACAAACGTGAACTGGTGGCAGAAGCAAATTTGGAAGGGATGGGCGTATGCAGCTCCGCATGGAGGGCTGTGTGATGCAGAGTGGGAGGGGAGGTGCTGTTACCTGCTTTGTTCTCTTTCTGGCTGCAGGGAGCTGCTCCCACCACAGAACAGGGATGGGAGAGATCTTGATGGTCCCTCTTTGGAACCTGAGGCTGGTTCAAAGTCAAAATGAAGGGTCTTGAAAAGAAAGAAACCTTCCCTGGGGCTCGTATCTGACACCAGCACCTCCATGACTGGCTTTGGCACCACAGAAGCCAAATTACAGCCCACATGACGTTTCTAGAAGGAGCCAGGAGCAGGTCAGAGTGTAGCCCACGCCAGCAGCTCTAAGAAAGGACTGCAGAGAGTGTAGAAAATAACAAGAAGCCACAAGCAAACTCAGAAGAAATTGTTTTAAAATAAGGCACTTCCACCAGTGCTGCCCACCTCCTCCCATTAGAGTCTTCTCAGGCAGAGGAATATGCCCAGTTTACCCCCAGTTTACCTCTCTTTTGACTGTAATTTCTTCAATTTTACCTCGTCTCCAGAAAAATCAGTCCTTGAATATCCTCCTCAGTTGTTCTTTTTGGATGTTGGAGAGAAACCCTGTGACTTCAAACTTGTTCAAATCGATCGTATTATCCCCGTCCCATCCAGCAGTGGAAAGGCAGGTCCTGGTGCTGGTGGGTGAACTGCTTTTCAGGATGGTTCTGGCTTGGGGCAGAAAGGTTTAGAAGCAGATGATAAGCACTGATTTCCTGCTTAGAGAGAATAGATGGAATACCAACCGGTGCTGGATCCAGAGAATAAAGGCTAGTCATGCCCAGAGGAAACAGCACAGTCCGGGTGCTTCCTGGCACAGAGCCGTGCAGCCATGCAGCTGTTGCCAGCTGGGTTTGGGCCGTGGGCTGTGCCGGGAGAGCTGCCTACATACAGCCTACATCCAGCCAAGCTCCAAAGCTGCATTGTGAGGTCCTTTCCCATCCCTCCCGTGTGCCAAATGTCTTGCAGGGCTACATCTCACAGTTGGCTCCTCTCCTTCCTCCCCGGGTTCCACAGGCAGGGGACTCTGTTAGGTGTCTGGTCCAGAGTGGAGCTGCAGGATGTGTCCAACAGCAAGGTTGAGCTCTGGGTTAACCCTGGCTTTACCCATCCCTCTCCCTTGCTGCAGTCTGCTGCCCTTGCTGCTCTCCCCCGGAGAGGCACCGATCTGCCCCCAGCCTGGGCTGTAGGTGATGCCAGGGAGGCGGAAAAAGGGCATCAGCACATGCTGCACCTACAAGCTATGGAGACATGGGGGGTGAGAACACATCCTCTGCTCTATTCCACACAGGTAGACAGAGCTGAGGGCTTGTTGTTTGGAGAGCTGCTTGCCAAGATGGATAGCCTGCGCTGGGAGGAGTGGTTAGGTGCTTCTTACCTGGCTACAGGTTCAGGGGTGGATTTATCACAGAGGAGAAAGTTTGGCATTAACAGGGGGATGCTCATTTCCCTGCTTTCCTTTTCTATGCAGCAGCGTCACAGACCTTCTCCATTCCTTGCATGCCATGAGTAAAGATCAAACACACCTTTTGCGGTGGTGTTGGATGGTGCAGATGTCCCTGCACCGAGTCCAGGACCCGCAGGGTAGGCACCTTGTGGCACAGGAAGACGTATGCCAGGAGGAAGCAAGTCCTTCCCTTCACCTGTTGGGCCAGGGAGATTAACAGCAGCAGGATCTGGTCCTTATTCAGGTTGGTCACATAACGGTGGAAGCAATAAAACGGCAGATCTGGAAACCAGGGAGCTCTCAGGCATCACCTGCACAAAGCTGTGAGCAATAATTAGCAAGGTTTATTTTATTTTACATGCCCACTGCTGCCAGAGAGGTTGCACAGACAATTAAAACACGGTAGCGGACGAGAGACACTGTTCAGAGCTCACAGAACAGTGTTAATATGATGGCCTGATTAATGGAGGGGGCAGATGCCATTTCTGCACAGAAGGCCAAGTTGAACTGCTTGTAGTTTTCTGTCTTCTCTCCCACCCCGTGCCTGGAGGAAGGAAAAAGGACTTTTCCAACAAACCAGAAACATGGGAATAGACCAGAGAACTGCAAGCAGGAGGCAGGGAATCTGCAAACTGGTGGACGGAGGGCCTGCAGCAGCTTCACGTGGGGGACACACTAGGCAAGAAACCCACCTACTTTCCAACACGGAGCACAGTTGGTTTACAGAAAGGATTACACGGTGAGGTTTCTGCAGTAACAAGGAATTAGCTTCAGCCAGCCAGAAATCCCCTCTTGCCCTGCACCCCTGGCATCTTGCTCACACAGCTGTACAGATCTGCTTTGTGGCTGGCCTGGGTTGTTCTCACATCGATTACCTGCTCGTTGCGCCAGGGCCCCGTTATCGTGGTTGTACAGTGCGAGCGAGCCCGCGGCTCTGCAGGCTGCTGGGATGCAGAGGGCAATGATACCGGAAAATCAGACAGGTTCCAGAGGCTCTACCTCACTAAGAGGGAAGGAGGCAATGGAAGAGGAGAGGGGAAAGGAAAATACCTTTGATGAGAGCTGAAAATGCATCTCAGAGGCTCTGTGTGGTCCCCTGAGCCGTGTGTGGGAGCAGCCAGGCCATGTAACCTTCCAGAGCAGCCAGGCTGTGACAGAGCAGGGAGGACCTGGTGATATGTGCTATATCTGGAAGCTTTTCGGGGTACTGCCAAGCGCTCATACTAACCAAGCTGCTAGCTAATTAGTACTACAGAGTGCTGCATTTCTCCTTGCACCTGAAGTACAGCATCTGTAATGCCTGTGATCTCTGGTTTGAAATCCTAAGTGATGTAGCGCTCCGTGTATCTCTTCAAAACATCACACAGGGCCTGTGATTTCAGAGGATTAGCACCAGTCCCGCTCTCAGCAGTACTTACTGTTCAGGTAATTCTTCTGATGAACATCCAGGCACGGGGAGCACTCAGCCAGTGCCACAACATCCCTCACTGACAGCAAGTGATGCGCTTCGTCTAAACGCAGATGCTGCAGAAAACACCCAGATTTCAGCTTCATCTCAGCTGGCGGCAGAAGATGAGTGAAACAGAATCAGCACCGTGGCCATGACTCCTCACAGGAAGAAAATTCTGCCCCACAACCAGATGCAACCTCCTCCACCCACAGCTTCAATGCTTTTTCCACGCTTTCGAGAATTCCCCTCGGATGCGGAGGCGAAGGCTCCCCTTCCATTCCGTGTTAAAGGATAATATGTATTAAGATCAAGGAATAGAACCTGAAGGGAGGTTGTGGAGAGGTGGGTGATGGTCTCCTCAGCCAGGTGACAGGTGATAGGACAAGGGGAAATGGCAAGAAGCTGTGCCAGGGCAGGTTTAAATTAGACATTAGAAAAAAATTTTTTACTGAAAGAGTTGTTGGGGCCTGGAACAGGCTGCTCAGGGAGGGGGTTGAATCACCATCCCTGGATGTATTTAAAAAAAGGGTAGATGAGGTACTTAGGGATATGGTTTAGCTTAAGACAGGAATGGTTGGACTTGATGATCTTAAAGGTCTTTTCCAACCTTGTGATTCTGTGAAATTATTCTTACAGTGCTCAAGAGCTTTAATCCAGGATGGTGATGTACCCTGGAGCAGGTAACTCTGGGAGGTCATGTCCTCTGTGTCCTGGGAGGTTTTTCAAGACTCAGATTACTATCTTACCTATAAAACACTGAGAATAAAAGTATGAAATTTAAAGGTAGTTGCTATTTCTGTTCTTACTCCAGTATTGCCAAATCCCCTCGTTGTATCTGATCGCATCCAAAACCCACAAGGTCACATGAAAACAAGTGCTCCATCATTTTCAGCTTCTGTTTCAGTGACATACCAGTTGCATTTTCAGCTTGTTTTTCCAGTAACTCTGTGAAGAGAAGGGAATAAACAGGGGAACATGAAACTCTCTTCCAAAAAGGCAGCTGAAATTCTCATAGAGCGACAAATTTCCAGGAAGCAGGGTTTGGAGTAGTATTTCCAGCATCAGGAAACTCCCAGTAGCAATGTGAGGGCTGATCGCATCAGTTTCAATCCAGCTTTTCTTACCCAGCAAAGACAAAGAGAGGGAAGACTCAGCCCCCACACTCTAGGATATAACACATCGGGGAACTAACAAGGAATGGCCAAGCCCAGATGGTCCCAAACCGCGATGCTGAGTTTTGCCTGCGGTGCGCACCCGGCGCCGTACCTCGGCCCTTGGCTCGTTAACGGGACCTGTACAGGGGGCAAAACAGAGACGCTGTCGGGAGCGGTGCTGGCATGGCTCAGGTTTGGCCAGGCAAGCCCTCCTACAAGCAGAAGCTGCACCATCGGGCCTTTCCCCTAGATGTCCCCATTCAATGCTCGTTTTCCAGTCGGTTTCTCAGAGGGTTTGAAGCCGTGCCAGGGAGGGGATGCAAACCTTCACACCAGCTAGGTCACATCTTCTGTAAAACAGCTTCACGGGGGGGTTGGGGGGGTGCTCGCGGCGCTGATACACTCCAATTCCTGCTGCCGGGAGGTTTAAAAATATTTGTGTTTGGCTATTTTCACATGAGATGGACGGGGAAGGAGGAAACCTCCATCTGTGCCAAGGCAGTCGAGGATTGTGTTTTTACACTCGGGGATGTGTCTCCCTGCCCGGCCCCAGGCCCGTGGGGATGCTGCCGGGATTGCTGCTCCTTGCGCCGGGCTCAGCAGGGGAACACGACGGCCCCGCCGGGCAGCTCAGACCTGCCAGGGCCCCGTGCTACCGGTACCACGCAGTCAGCACCGCCGAGGGCTCT
>VZTU01002712.1:81091-139109 GCA_013400835.1 Zapornia atra | reverse complement strand
CCGGCCACGGGCGCGGCCCGGCGGCAGCCAGACCAGCAGGTGGAGCGGTGCCGCCTCCATGGGCGCGGCTGGAGGCGCCTCCGTTCCCCGCCTCGCCGCTCCCCCGGGCGCGCAGCGGCTCCGTCCTCCCCCGGGGCAGGGCGCGGGACGCGACTGCCGGCAGTTCCCCGCAGCTCCGCGGCCGCCGCCGGGCCGCGGCTCCTCGGTCAGCCCCGCCGCACCGCTCCAGCATGGCTTTCGCTAATTTCCGCCGCATCCTGCGGCTCTCCACCTTCGAGAAGCGGCGGTCCAAGGAGTACGAGCACGTCCGCCGCGACCTGGACCCCGACGAGGTGTGGGAGGTGGTCGGGGAACTGGGAGACGGAGCCTTCGGCAAGGTCTACAAGGTGGGTCCGCGGCGGGGGTGCTCCGGGATGGGACGGCGGCGGGGGACGAAGCACCTGCGGTGCCCCCTCCCGCAGTCAGGAGTGGTGGGGGGGCGTTTGCGGGCTCCCCGCTCGCTAAGCAAGCCTGGAAGCCGCCTGCGGGGCCGGAGGTGGGGAGAAGCCCTCGGCGGGACCGGTGTCCGGCTCCGCGCATCCCGTTAGCTGCGGCCCGGGACGGCGGAGTCGGGGGCAGAGGGAGCGAGTCGGCTGGGGCTTGGGAGCGCAGCGTTGTGCTCGGGGCAGGGGAAAGGAGGGAGAGGAGCTTGTTTTAAAAAGAAGTTGTCTTGTTTTCCCCTTAAATCGCCTGTTTTCAGAGCGATGCTTTTGTCAGGCGAGGAGGTGTCCTTGCCAAGCCCGTCGGTGCGGTGAATGGAGGGAGACTTCTTGGAAGTCGGCAGCCTCGGGCTGTCTCCAAGTTTTGCGAGTCCCCGGGGGTGACGTTATTGGTATTCTTGTGGTCCTCGCCGGCAGGAAGCTCAGAGCAAGAGGAGCAGCCCAGCTTCTCGAGACCGGGGATGTGTCCAGTGCTATGAATGTTTAACCTTTTGTGTGAAAGAATGGGGGTTTGGGCGGCCACATGCTCGGCGCACTTTGCTCTCCAAAGCGTTCTCGGTGTGACCGGCTCCGAAACGCTCGGGTCTCCTGCGTGGTGGTTGGGAGCGAGCAGGCCTTTGGTTGGGGTGGCTGGAGGAGCAGGTTGGGGATCCAGGCTCCTCAGGAGACCCACGTGACGTGTGTAACTTGGAACTGGGGTTGGGAGTTAGCAGCTGGGCAGCGGGGTTGATGGTCTCGTTGGCTCATTTGAGAAGGTATATTGCCTTTTCAGAACTGAGGAGCAAGTAGTCGCTGAAGAGAAGGCTGAAGGGAGCTGGTTGGTTGCAGGTCAGAACAGGGATGTTTTACCATAGTGTCCTGGGGTTTGGTGTATTTAGGTGTCATCTCCATTATGTTACTTGATAGAAACCCATTAAAAACTGGGCCCTAGGTATCCATTGAGTGGAATTCTTTGGTGAAGGATCCTATCTTCTAATAAAATGCAATTCCTCAAGATCAGATTTAAATCTCTAATATATTTCTACTTCCAAAAACAGCACCAGTAGTAATCAGTGTTTCTGTTACCAGTTTACCTGGTGTTGTGCACTGGAAACCCATTTGTATTGCCTGGGTTCCACGTGCAATGGTCAGAAGGAGGTAAACGCTATGAAATAAGTTAAGAGGCTTCTCAGACAAATGAGAACTTGGAAGAACAACTGATTTAAATCCTTTCTAATTTAAACATGTATAACATATCCTAAGTAAGTAGAATAAAGTTACTTTATAAGCAACTGCTTTGATTTTTAAGTTTGTTGTCACATCTGAATGCCTGTGCTATTAAATCCAGCCTCACACCAATAATAAAATTATCAGAGTAAGTTTATGTACTGCAGGCTAAAGATGTCAGCCTGCCAGGTAATAACATCTCCTCCAGCTACTTTCATCTCCTTTGATCCCCATTTTGACCTAAATGAGAACGTGGATTATGGTAAATGACAAAGACCACGTGTTTATCACCAGAAGTTCACCCTGACTAGTACGTTTGGGCAACTGTCTGCTTTTGAGATGTTTCACCATGGTTGCTTGGGGGGTGGGGATGGGGGTTAATATTGTGACAGAAATTAAATGGCTACTTTATTCTTCTTAGTAAAGTTTTAATTCTCCATCTTCTTTGATGTCCTCACCTGTTCTCCATCCAGGTTGGTGAATGGACAGCATTGTTTGTTTGAAGAGTTCTTGTGCAAGATTTTGATGGTTTGTTTCAGAATCCCAGTTTATTTGGGTGCCTTATTTTAGGTAATAGCCTGTAGCGTTACTGCAGAGAGAGAGAGTGTTTCCTGCCACACTGAGATTTCACCTGCATATTGCCTTCCTTTGTCTTTCTAAATCTGGAGGGCTGCCCTAGGTGATGATGCATATAGGATGGAGATGTGAAAGAAGAGGCTTGCCCTTTTGTTCTGATTGGCTGCTGAGAAAAGCCCCAGACAAGCCCACCAACCTGACCTGCTTGTGTGCAAGGAGAACGAAGGTGGCCAAGGTGCAGTGAGCAGTTTTAATCATTCTCCTGAAGTCACTTTTAAAGTCAATTTGCTCTTCACACAAAAGCAATCATTTGAAGCAAGTTGGGGTGTTTGTTTGGCTGTGAGAGTTTCAGGATATTTGAATGAAGTTCCTGCCTGTCTTCCACCCCTTTTCCACACACGGAAGAGCAGGGAGATGATATAACCTGTGCCTGCATCCTGCCCTACGTACCGTGTGTTGCACTCGCTCCAAAGAGCCTGTCACCCCCGAGCAGTGCAGAAGGACAGGATTTGTACACCAAACAGGCTGACCCAGCAGGAATACGGATGTGGACAGAAGAAGAAATGTGCTTGTTCTTATCACACCAAGTTTGAGCAGCTGGGAGGAGGGCTCAGCTGTGTAATGGTTTTACTGGGGAGTGTTACTGGCCTATGGAGTGCCGTCAGGGAGCTGTGTTTTGGACTCAGCTGAGCAAACTTGAACTGGATTGATGCAGCGTTTACAGAAGTTGGATAGGCTTGATTTAAATATACATTAATTAAAAAGAGTCAGATCTGTAACGGAGCCTGAAATTCATGCATCAGACTTTAAGAAACCTGCAGCCAGTGGAAACTACTGGGGTTTCCCTAACCTTACACAAATGCGCTTTTCTTTCAGCAAAAGAGGACCTGATAGTATGAGGAAGCGGTGAGATGTGTTGCAGAGGGCGATGAAGCTGCAAAGTAGCAAGGGGGTGGGGAAAAACGTTTTCTTTCTAGCTCTCAGCTTATTAATGTCTTGTTTTGGTGAGCACAGTGAGTATGATGAGGAAGTGATAGCAACCCATATATAGCAACAACCTGCATGGTGAATGTGTCTTGTTACCCATCTCATCCAAAACTCATTTAGTTGATGGTCTTTAATGAGTCATTAGGCCAGCAGCTGGGAGCTGTGGTCAGTATGTGCTCCCTGGGGAAGCCTGCAACATCTCTATGGTCATGGGCCATATTCCCAGCTTGAACTCTTTCCAAACAGCCTTAAAAAAAAAAGCAGAGTTACCTTTCTTCAGGAGCACCTGAGATACCATTAGTACAGCGCATGGCAGTGGCTTTACTGGCTCCAAATTGATGTGTGTCTGCACAGGGAGGGAGCGTGGTAGTGGCACCCAGTGAGCTGCTCTGCTGAAGCAAAGCTGTGCTGATCCCAGGGCATGCAGGTGCTCAGGGCAAGGCCAGCAGCACAGGCAGCCATGGGCTGTGTGCTCTGAGCTGCTGAATCCCATTTCTGGCCTGCAAAACCCATTAGTTGGTACAGTATTTACTGCTGCAGGTAGTTTTGTTAATATCAGCAGGAACAGATTAGGCAAGAGCTCTTCCCAGCATTGAGAGTTCACATGCTAGCTGGGGATGGACTGGATCCTAGAGAAGCGTGGGCTCTGTTGGAAGGAGCCCTGCACCTCGCTGCCTTTCTTATGGTGGGATTGTTTTGCTGGGCTCATGCCTCTTGTTAAACAGTATCTCTCCTTCCCAGCGTGTGCTGATGGGGATGCTGGCTCCCTGATAAGGCTTTCTCCTCGCAGGGTGGGGACAGGCGGTCCCCCTGTGGGAATGTGGGCTGCCCGCAGCCCCAGCGCGGCAGAAAAGGGGGTTGGTCACTTGAACTTGCCTTCAAACGGCTCTTCGTGCCGGTTCCTGGAGAGATAAGGCCAAGTCCTGTGCCTCTTAGGTTGTTACTCTCCTTTCTTCTTACACAAGGTCTTAAAAAGCTGAATTTGGGTTATCTGATCCATTGTGGTGGCATTAGTGCTCTACACACTATGCACTATAAATGCGCTGGTTTGGAATTTGGGTAATAAAAGACTAATTGTTAAATGTTGTGCAGCTGCCTTAAGTCTTACACATCTGGGTTTCTCAGCAGTGTGCCCAAGCCAAGTTGCAAGACCACCCCTGTCACTTGCAGGCTTTCTGCTCTGCTCCACCNAGGTGACTTGGGCTCAGTGTGTGTGGGTTTGATTCATGAGGGATGCATGTAATTCCTGGTCAGGGTGTCACCAAGAGAGGCTAATTAAATTAAAAACTAAAAACAAAAGGGAGGGGAGGGAAAAAAAGAAAAAAGAGGGGGAAGATATAGTTGATTGCAACTCTGGCCACAAAAAAATAAGACCACAATAGTAAGATCGAATTATGACCTTATCCCGTAGAATAGCTGAATGGTTTTCTTAATGCTTCAGCAGGGGGGATAAGAGGAATGGGAAGACATCACTCTGTTACATGTAGAGCAGTGGCCCGACAATATTAAACCTGACCAGATTCCAGCCTGGTGTTCACTTTAAACTTACTGAAATGGGATGCTTGGTCCCTGCTGAAGTCCAAGTGAGGCTAGTCCTGCTCTCTGTGAAGCCACGGCTGTATCAGTGTGGCCTAAATATTTTGATAATAACTTCAGTGTCACAGCCCAGGGCTTGGCAGCACTGCTGACAGTGGGAGCTGTGGGCAGCTGCGTGAAAGAGAAAGCTTAGATGAAGGCTTTGAGCCTTTCACCCTCAAGCACGTGGCAATTGTTCTTTAGAAGAATCCCTGCCCAGCATGTCTCGTGATATTTTAATTTTTTTTTCTTGACTGTGCAGTTTCCTTGGGGGGAAAAATGTTCTTTTACCTGGACCTTGGGGCTGCTGTCTGTAAATCTGGGACTTTTCTCATCCATCTCAGGTTGGGGTTCTCAGGGGGCTCTGTCAGCTGATGTCGGTGGACCTCAGTGCTTGCATTTGTCAGCATCATCAGGCTGCTGCCTGTCCTGCATTTCTCTCTTGACAATCGCAGGTGACAGCCAGCGTGCTGCTGGGTGTCCTTCTTGGGCAGGCTTGTGAGATGGCAAAGGTCTGACTGGGGTTTTTATTCTTCTACCAGGGCCTTGCTTGTCTAGTGCTTTTCTAGCAGAGTGTGAGTGAGCTGACAGATGGCCCTGGGTGCTGCTGCTGCCTAAGCGCTGTGCTCTGGGGCACAGCATCCGCTCAGCCCTTGGCTCCTGTGTACCACACTTGTCACAGAAAGTTGCTATGAAACTCAGAATGGGTTGCATGGCTTCTCCCCCCGCCCCCCCATTCCCCCCCCCANCCCCCCATTTTATTTTCCTTCTCAATGTTGTGACCTCGACTGAGTGAAGACCAGGAGAGGAGTGCTTCTCTTGGAGCACTGTGCTCTTCCAGGGCACTAGCAATTCGAAGGATGTCTCATGCTTCCAAGCTCTTGGGCTGTGTAGAATGAAGATGCAGATCTTTTCTTCCTTCAAACCTTTCATGAGTTGTTGCTTATCCCCTGTTCATGCCAGGACTGTGAGGCCAGCTCGGTGTCTGTAGGTGTGACATGCCAACAGAGCAGCCTCCAGTCTGCTCCCCTGTTTGGGTGCAAGGTCCAAAGCTTTGTGCGGAGCTCTTCAGCTCCATGACAGATGTACTGTGACCTGGGTTTGTTACCTCTCACCCCTTCTGGGCTGTTGCTGAGCTTTTAAGGTGAGACAAGGTGTGTGTGCCAATTTATTTTTTTTTTTGGCATAATTATGTAGAAAACAAGTCCTTGGCCACAGCTCTAGCTCTCTGGTGATGTTGCTTTCCTTTGCCTCTTAAGCTGTAAAACAGTAAGGCGTTTCGCATTTATTTGTAACTCTGACTTGTTTCACAAGCCACTTCCACTTCCCCAGCCCTTGCAGAAGTGTTGCCACAGCTGCCAGAGCAGCAGCGCTGGCCCTGCCTACTGGGGTCAGAGCCCTGCTTGGCCATGGGATGAACCTCTGGGGTGGGGGTGGGATGATGCTGGGACAGGGATGTGCCAGCCTTCTGTTTGTCACCACCCGCTTGCCTGGGTGGCACCAAGGACTGAACTCAGCATTTAAAAAGAACAACCAAAGAAAAAACCCAACACCACCTCCCATCCCCCCTTCCCAAGCCAAAACCCAAATAAACCCCTGGCTTCATTTACAGTGACAAAATGAAGCGGCTGTAGGGAGCTTGTTGGGCATGGAACTCATTTCGGCTCCCATTGATTATTTGACAGTTATACGAGCACTGACTCAAGGCTGTCTATCCTGTGTTTGTTTATTGATGCAGACAGCTCAGGCAAAGTTCATCAGAAGGCAATCCATCATTACATAACCCCTGAGAAACATCTAAGTGAGCAGTTGCTCATGTGCAGGGACACACAACAGGAGTATGGTGCAGGGCTTGGGCGGGGTGGGGGTCAGAACCATCAGCCCCCAAATACAGTCTCTACCAAAAGCACCAGGCTTTTTACCCTTGGTGCTCTAACTCAGCCACATCTGAAGCATCAGCTCTGTGGGTGCGGAGAGATGGCTTGGAGAGTAGGTTTGGAGGAGTAGTTCACACCAGGAGTGGAAGAGAAGGTTTGGAAGAGTAGTTCACACCAGAAATGTGGCAGTGTGTTATTGGAGACCAGCTTCAGAAGGATCATCCTGTGGCTTGGGAAGATAAAGTGGGCAACTGGTCCTGCTGGTCACCCAGCCCAGAGGAAGCGACTGGGGTGCCCTGGGCACGAGCTCTGCTCATCTGCTCGTGATTGAGAGTTTGTGCAGGGTTTTCTCTGCCTCACCTAGAAGCTGGTTGTGCCTTCGTCCTGCCTGAGGAAGGACTGAACAATCCAGCCTTCCGGTAGTGCGTTCTTTAAAGGCTTAAAATAGTTCCTGTGTTTGTCACAATCTGGATTTCACAATAGCTGAGAGGGTGAGTCATGGGGAAAGGCCAAACAGTTCTTCTGTCACCTGAGCAGGCACCTTTCCCCCCTTGAGTCCATGTGCTGAGCAGCAGTTTCTCCGTGGCTCTGCGGTCTGGGAGTAGCCCCGCTCCCCCTGCGCCCCACGTGTTGGGCAGTAGCATGTCCAGCGCTTGCCAGGCTCTGTAGCCCTCCAGCAAGATCCCTTGTCCTGTGTCCTGACGCTCAGCCCCTGGCATGGCTCTCTGGAAGTGGTTTACTGGATAACTTGGATGTGCTTCTGTCATGGAACACGTGTCCCAGTCCTGGTTTTGTATTGACAGCTGCAGTCTCTGCCACTGTGCCATGTGTTGGTTTGCACAGAGCTGACGGTGGCCATGAGGGATTTTTGGGTTTGCAGTGCCCAGACTGCAGTGAGTCTCACTAGAGTTCAGCAGCACGTCCTGGGCATTCTCCTGGCAGCTGCCTGCGCTAGATTTCTTTTTTTTTTTTTTGGTACTAATTAGCACTCCAGGGACAAATTATCCATGGCATTAAAACACCCTGGAGTGGAGGAGCTAAAAGATTAAATTGGATGTATGCTTTTGACTGGCCCGCCCTAGGTAACAGACTGGCTTGAAATGGTTTCAGTTCTTGAGCTCTCACCAGCTGGGTGGTTCTTTTGCTTCTGTCCACAGATTTCACTGGGAAAAAAAAAAATGGAAACTCCACGAGTTCCTCAAAGTTTGAGGGTGTTTTCCCTGAGAGCAGCAGCTCTCTCCCTGTCTCTATATAAACTTTTGCTGGGTTGGAGGCCCTGTCACAAGGCTGGGGTTTGCAGGTTTTGGATTTGTATTTCAAAGTGTGTATTCTACAGAGCTACATTTCAAATTAGGTGGCTAACAGACTTGCTGTTTCTGAGTCAACCTAGGCTGCTTGTTGACAGTTCTTGGGGTTTTTTTTTCTTTCCTGCATATCTTAGTCTCTTCCTTTCCTTGGGGTTTAAAGACAAGCAAAATGCCCACCACAAGAGAAGTTTTCATTTCCCTTGCAGAAAAATGAGAGCGTTGACCCCTGGTGAAGCTTGAGGTAGAAGTGAAGCTGCAGGAGAGCTGGTGGCAATCCTTTTCCTCCATCCTGCAGCTCTTCGAGAGCGTTCAGCAGGTCTGCCTCTTCCTAGCCTGGTACTGTGCATCCCCTTGCCATGAGGGGTATCATCCAGGCCTGCGGGTTACAGACTTGGGGGTGCTGGTTCCTCCTGCCTAATTGCTACCTTGGCTTTCTGAGGGCAGAGCAAGCTGTGTTCTGCTTTGTGATAATTTCTCGGGGCAGATGCTGATCTATTACACAAAGATAAGCAGAAATCAGGAAATGGCTTTAAACCCTAAAGCATCATCCCATGTCTGGGATGTCTGAAACTAGCTCCCAGCACTGATAACATACACATTTGGCCTATTTAGGATCCCAGCAAACCTTTCTGGAAGAGTATCTCTGTTGTAATATGTTGTGTGCAGGAACAGACTAGCTGAGAAGCTGAAGGAAATTGTCAGACGTGAGTTACAGGGAGACCGCCCGGTGTACTTGGCCAAAATGTGACGCTGCCTGTGCAAATCTGGCTCGCTGTGAGCAGCTTTTGGAGCTGGCTGGCTGCTGTGAGGGGCTATGATGCAGCCGTCTGCCTGATGGCAGGCAGCTGCCATTCCGAGGGAGGCTGCCAGGAACGTGGCTGTAGCCTGGTGTCAGGGCTGGAGGACAAGCACATGGAGAGAAAGGGAAGGTGGAGAAATGGGCAGAAGCTCCTTGGATTTCCAGAGCTCTTGCAGTGACAAACGTGACTTGCTGAGCTCAGTTCAGGAATGCCCACACCAGCTGTTGTGCATCTGCCTCCGGCTTGTATGGTAGAAACACGACCGAGTGGGTTTGGGCTCGGAGGGGCCATGGACACTTCGGGAGGGGGTGAGCTGTCCAGCCTGTACAAGTGTTGGTCCTCTCAAAGGCAGCTGTGTGCAACCAATCTCCTCTCCACACTATGCATGGTCTTGCGTCCCCTTCCTACTTTAGTTTCCCCCATCCCATGGGGCTGTGGGACACCTTGGTCCCTTCTGGGAAATGCTGTGCCTGGATTTGGCTGTAGCAGTGACATTATCACAAGGCTACAGAAAGTGCAGGGTTTGTGCTCAAACGATTTCTGTGGCATCCCTACCTGCCTACCCAAAAGCTCATGTTCTTGCATCGAGAGTTTGTGATATCCTGAGCTGACTTCTCCTTGGAGTTGGTGGTCTCACTTTTGCTGGGGTGATCTCCCTGTGCTGGCTGGCCTGGGAGGACGTGGGACAGTGCAGTGCTCCTCTCCTCCTGCGATGGAAGCCCACGTTATACAGCTTGTGGATCGCCTCCCTCCCCAAGCTGCATTCCCTGCTAGGATGGATTGGAAATGCAGATGGCTGGGTAAACACTCCCAGGACAGTCTAAAGTCTTGGAGAGAGGCAGCAGCTAATTCTGTTACGGACACTTTAAAGACTGAATGTCAGGCTGGGTGTACACGGGCTCGTATCTAGAAAGGAAGTGATTGCTGAGGGTTGCCAGGTTGCTCACCCACTCACTAGTTGTAGGAGTAACGATGGGTGAGATCAAGCTGCTGCAGTGGGCCACAGTCGCTCCCCCACCCGCAGCTTGCATCCCAGTTTGCAAAACCATGTCCTCCAGTTCAGCTTCCAGCACCTGCATGCCTTTGCAAGCCCGGGAGGGGACGAGATGTGGCAGAGTGGCTGTTGGAATGGCTCCCCCGAGGCTGGGGGTGAGGGCAGGTTGGTTCAGATGTCTCTGTGGGACATCGTGCTGGGGGGAACCAGGGCATGCTCTGCTCCTGGGTTTCTCCAGGTGTCTGCCAGGCCCCAGCATCCTGGAAGGACTGAGCTGGCCAGGACCCCGCCGGTGGGAAGCATGCGATGGCTGACCTCCAAGGGAAGCCCCACCTCTTCTCACAATATTTACTTCCCTTCTTGGACTTCTCCCAATGCCTTAAGTGCAGAGCAAACAGTGGGGCATTTCTAGCTCAAATTTTCCCCATGCTTGCTCTGCTTCGCTTCTCCCCCTGCCTCTCTGTGTGCCCTTCTCTGGGCATCTGGGCAGCCTGGTAAGAAACAAACTGACCCGAGCGGCAAAACCCCCTAATTTCACTTGAAACCAGCATGAGCTGCTGCCCTGCGTTTGGTCAGGGAGCCCAGGTGGGAATGGATTTGTGCCCTGCGGTAAAGACCCAGCTGTCCATGCGAACTCGTGCGAATGCAGCAAGTCTTTAAAACCCACCAGAGACTCAGGGTCCCTTGTTTTCCTCCCTCTGTTGTGTGGTTTTCCCTTTACTCCCTCCCTTCCTCCCTGCTTGTTCCTCGGTACGTGGTTATGCTATCACCTAAGCCATATAAAGCTGTTCAGCAGCACTTGTGGTGTTTATACTAGGAATTAATCCTCCTGTAAGCTCCTGTGTACACAGAGATGTAAACTATGTTAGGGTATGAAAGGTTACAAGCAGAACTTGCCCAGCTCCTCTGGTGATAACATCCACAGTGGGACTCTGCTGGGGGAGAGGCAGCCTGGAGTGGGTGTGATGGAAGGAAAATGGGTAACGAATTAGCATCGTGCTGTGGGGGCTCTCCTGTGGAATGGGTGAGCTACAGAGATTTCTTCTGCCCCTTGAGCTGCTGATTCAAATCACTTCTGGGAGTGTCCGGGAGCTCCTGAGTCAACAGCTCCCATCTCGCCCCCTCTCCCGGCGTGTGACACACCTCACAGTGAAGCCCTGTGTGCAGACTGTCTCACAACCCCCCCTTTGGGTGTCCTGTTGCAGAGTCCTAATTTTTGCAACCCTTTGTGCTAAACTCAGACTTGGCCTGGCAGTTTTGGAGAAGCCACTGGACAGTGCTGGGTGAATTGCTCCCCTCCCCGGGTGCAGCTCCCAGGCTCACCTGGGGCTGCCTGCTTACAGCTGCTTGCTTTCAGCTGAGCCTTTCCTCATCCACCTTTTCTCCATGTGGGATGGGGGCACAGGAGGAGTGGGGGTGATAAGAAACATGTCTGCAAATGCTTCCAGGCCAGCATTAATAGCCTCTTGCTGGTGTGTGGCACCTACAAGCAGAGCAGCCCTGAGAGCTGCTCAGGGAAGGGTGTTTGGGTGGGGAAGGAGGTCAGCAAGCTGCTAACCCAAGGGTATGCTCCTGTGGTGTGGTGAAGAATGGGAAGTAAAAGTCAGCAAGGTTTCCGATGGCCAAGACAAAGAGGTTTTGATTGTTTTCTATTTATTTAGTGAATAAGGGACTATATAAAATGGAGGGGGGAGGGGGTGTGGGGTGGAGCACATGTAGTAGTATTCTTACTGTAACCAGTGGAGCTCACTGATATGTAACACCAGGAATACTGGCCAGCCCTGGGAAATAACTCACCTTTCTTGATGCTTTACCTGCCCAGGAGGTAGGAAGGCGATCCCTAAGTTTGCCTTGTGTGTTACAGAGAACTGCCCTGGAGAGGAAGGGGAATGTCGGGATGCTTGTGGGTGGGGATGGTGCATGGCTGTGCTGTAAATTTGGCTGCATTTTCTGTATGCTCAGGACTTCTAGTAATTGGAACTGTTATCTGTGATGTTACCAGAGAGCCTCTGTACTCTGAGGCTTTCTTGCTTCCTTTTATTTTTCCCCCTGCTACAAACAATAGGATGCATCTCTTCTTTCTAGAAGCCTTTGTGCTTGTGATGGGGAGTGATGTGAGCATTGGTGATTGGAGGGAGGAAGGAGGATGGATGCTTTGGGCCTGGTGCAGTATTTGTCCTCTCTGTGGAGCTTGGGCAGGTTTGGGCAGCAAAAAATGCATCAGCAAGTGTCCATGCTTGTGCTTTGGCTGGTTCCAGTCAAGCTGAGCAGGAATTGGGGGAGCAGGAATTGGGGGAGCAGGAATTGTGTGAGTACCGTTGCGCTCCTGGCTCCTCTCACCTTTGTACTCGTGCTGGTTTTGTCTTGCAGGCTAAGAACAAGGAAACGGGTGCGTTAGCAGCTGCCAAAGTCATTGAAACAAAGAGTGAAGATGAACTGGAGGATTACATGGTGGAGATTGAAATACTGGCGACCTGCGATCACCAGCACATCGTCAAGCTGCTGGGAGCGTTTTATTGGGATGGCAAGCTCTGGGTAAGAGGCTGTTGCTGTGCGTGACCTATCCAGCTGCACATTTCTCACTCTGCAGAGAGGAAATGGCTAATTTATGGCAAAGCAGAACCTCTGGAGCAGTTTGAAGCATAGGTGCGAGTTAAAAATGACTCACAAGCTGTTCTACTCGCTGCGTGACCAGTGTCTGGATTTCCCCTGCTTGCTTTCATGAACAAACTGTCTTATAACTAAACCTGCTTATAAATTGCCCAGGAAAGATCAAGAGATCTTGAAGTAAAAACTGGAGTTGAATTTTATGGTTTTTTTCATTGTTTGGAGCTTGTAAAGGCAGAAAATGCATCACCAATATGAGTATTTCCTCACTTGGTCCCTTTTGAAAGATCAGGTGGAGTGGTAACCTCGGGGGTTCTTTGATTTGCACCTTCTTGGGCTCAGCATCTGATACTGCTGGCAGGAGCCCTGTTTGCTGTGGCTGTGGAGGCACAGGGGCATAAAACACAATGTTAGTGCAACAGCTAGTTGTGCTGCAGCTGGAACAGCGGGTTCCTGCATCCTTTTCTCCTTGCCCAGCAAGTGTGTGTATAAATTTTTATAGATTTTTCCTTTTTTCTTTTCTTCCTCTTCCCCTGCCTGCTGTTTTCTTTGAGTCCCTGGTAGCAGATGAAGGTGTGAAAGGCACTTTCCTGCATGGTGCCATCAGAAGGGTGCAGGGGCTGGAGAGGGGGAGGGTATGAACCCAAGTATCCTTGCCCTGTGCTAGATTTCAATATCTTTGTGCCCGTGCAGGTGGGCCTGAGTCCTGATAGCAGAATTTGGGTGGGTATGAGGATTTTCAAGCCTGTCATCTTGGCCAGTTCATCTGCTCCTTCTGTAGTTACTGGCAAGTCAAGGGAGTGCAAAGGGTACGTTCAGCAGCTCTGTTACTTTTCCTTCCCCTTGTTAATGCATCCAATACTTTCGTGGCCTCCCAGGGTGATCTTATTAGAGTTAAAAAAATAATAATCTCCACTTTTGAGACGTGCACTGGTGTGAGCCAAGCTGCCAGAGACATCAGTCTCTTATGCCACGGGAGCCGAGGGCAGAGCACGGGCTGAGCTGCAGGGCTGTCTGTGGGATAATGCAATCCACATCTAGTCCATTCCCTGGCTAAGCAATGTGAGAGCAGTGCTGTTTTACTGGGCTATGGGCGCTTACTCAGCGAGCACCTTTTGCAGTGTCAGCTTTGGTCAGTGTCCCTTTCTATTTTAAAATGCATTGATAAAGACCCTGACTTCTCTGTGGCGCCTTGCTCAGAGGCTGTGGTACCCAGTGCTGAGTGCTTCCTTCTGTGCATCCTCTTGCTTTGGGGGAGCTGGTCTGCAAGTTGTCCATGGAATTGGTATTTGGGTGGCTGCTAATCGTGATGCTGAGCCCTGGGTACATTAAAGAACAAAATAAATATGTACCCTTCTAGGGAAGTGAAAGGCAAACATCTCTCCTAGGAGGAGACGCAGGATTTGGACAGATTGCAACTGCAGCAAAACTAATCTCAGCAAAACTGAAAAGGCAAACATATACCAAGCCTAGGTGAGAGATGGGGCCAGCTTATATTCCACCCTGTTCTGCTGTTTTTAACTCCCTGATTTGTGCCCAATCTGCCTGAATTTTATACATTGGCCTTGTTCGTTCCCTGTAAAATGTCAGCCCCCTCCCCTTTCCCCATCCACCTCCTCCCTGCAATAGGAAGCTTTGCCTTCCTTCCTGTAGGGAAAATGGATTGCAGATCTCCTCGGCTCTGCTTTTGTCTGAGAAGTGCTTTGTAATGTCATATGCTTGCTGACCTACTAAAATTAAACAGCCTCTTTGAAGCTACTGGAACAAGAGCCTCCTGTATGCGGCTTTCCCGTGAGGGTAGACGTTACAGCCCCGTCCATTGTTTTGGGAGGAGGATCGTTCTCTTTATTTAATTATTTGAGTGGTATTTGCATTTCACTGCTCAGGCTGTTCTTATTAATGCTGCAGTGTTTTACTGGCTTTGAGGGAAGTAAGCAAGACGGCTGTTGCACTTGTGGAAGGCTTCTAGTCACTACCGGGGTTTTGTTGAAGTCAAAGGCTTCCGCTTCTCTGTCACCAGCACTGCTGGGGAAAACTGGCACCCAAATGTAGGCACTGGCTTCCATTGTCGTGTCCCATCCCTGTTTCTCTCCGTGCAGTTATTTTGGTCAGTGCTTTCCTGGACCATTTGCAAATGGCCCATCTGCAGGAGGGGCCCATGGAGTCTGCTGTGTTTCCAGGTTCAAGTGGCTCAGGTGTTGGGTAGAACTGCTCCGGGTGTAATCCTCTGTGGTTTCCTTGTCCTCACAGCCTGGTGTGGAAAGACAATGTTCAAAGTGAGAAAGGGGCAGGAGTGGGAGCACACAGACAGGCTGGCAAGTGGTCCGGACATGCCCAACCTCCTGGATGGCAGGAGCTCTTTGGCTCTGAATAATTTACGGCTCAGCCTGTGCCACAAAGAAGTCTCAGCCAGCAGCACTGCGAGGGGCTGAGAAGGGCTCTTGCTAAATCGGTCTGTTGACTGTTCTCTGGCTCTTGAACTAACAGGGAAAATATGTGAGGAAACCTGGCTTTTGGTGGGGGCTGCTGCTGCAGAGGCCCAAGCTTGTCCCCCCAAGCTGTGTTAGGTCCCCGTGTCTCCCCTCTGCCAGGGTTTGGCTTTGCACCTCAGTAACCAGAAGGTGACATGCAGTATTTATGGGGCAAAAAAATCCTTCTATGCAAAGGGAAGTGTCTTACCCAGCAGCAGCTCTGTTAAAACCCGGAGCACTGAGACGAAAGTGTAAACCAGGAAATTCCTCTTGCTCTCATACCTGAGCAGCATCAGGCTGGGGGAAGAGAACTCCAGTTCTCATGTGCAACTGAGCAGAAAGCCACTGCGAGCCATGGGCTTGAAGGACCCCAGGACTGGTGAGATGACAGCATCCAGCATGAACTTCCCTGGCGTATAAATACACTGCAGAGATGCTGTGCCCTCACCAGCAGTCTCTATCTCATTACATTTCCCATCTTGTTACATTCCCCCTCCCCATCATCTTTTCTTTGCTGGTGATGGAGGCGAAGCACTCTTGTGCCAGTGGAAAACAGCCCAGGGAGGCTTGCAAAACTGCAGTGGTGGGAGCTTTCATGATTTTATTTTATTTTATTATAAGCCCTGTGGCATTTGATGTTCTTTTGCATAAATCCCAGCTGCTGGAAATGGGGGCACCAAATGAAAGCTGAGAATCTCGTGCTGTTAAGGAGAAAAAAAAAAAAAGCCTGGTTTGAGTCCCTGTGGCTGGGCCACATTTTAAAGTGTTTTTTTCTGAAAGTCTTTTTTTTTTCTCTTCTGAAGTGTGATATAGGACACAAAGGCAAACCTCCCTCACCCAATGGATGTGCAACTTTAAAAACTGACTCTTAAAAGCTGTTTTTTAACTGAGGAATGGGACTAAGGAATAGGTTTTGAATGCTTGAAAGCAACGGTGCTGAATTTGCGCCGGTAATCCTTACTATGTGGGAAAGAAAAACAACGGCCCTTGTGTGTTACGTCCCTCTTGAGGGCTGTGTGGTTGGGTTTGGTGTTTTTTACCCCTCCCAAAACAATACAACAAGACTGAGACCTCAAAGGAAGGGAGGGGCTTTTGATCTCCTGCTTCTGAATCTCTCTGCTGCTTCTGAGTGTTTCCTCTTGCAGTCAGAGAAGCAATAAGATGACCAAGGAGGAGACTCTGTTTGGAGAGATGAACTTGGACCATCCTGTGGGAGATAGCTGCTCCCAGGGGATAGGGGGTGTCTGCCAGACAGCCCAACGTGCTCCAGCAGCTGGTCCAGGGAGTGGGACAGGAGCCATGGGCTCCCTCCTTCAGGAGCTTGTTGGGATGCTCCAGCGTCAAGTCTGGGGTTCTCTGGAAATTATTTAAAATGCAGTTTGGCCCCAGGTATTTAACTGCAGGACTCTGCCAACAGTGGTACAACTCTTCTAGTGAAGCACCGGGGAATTCTCTTCCCCCTCCTTCCTTTTCTATAAACCGTGGTTGCTATAGCAAACGGGCCTTTGAATAAACAGACGTTTCCTGGAGATCAAAGCAAAAAAATTGCTGTACCATGCAGGTAACCCTGCCTTGCCAGAGCATTTTGGGGATGGTTAATTTAATCAGCTTAGAGTTTCTTCTTGCTGGCCTGCTGTGTGGGTATGTAACTTGTACAGCTTGCAGAGAGACACCAGCTTTGTAACCAGTCTTTGCACTTCCCTTAAAAAAGCATTTTGCATTTTCTGTGGGCAGGCCCTGACCTGTTCAGCCAGGGACTTCTTGGATTGCTACCCCTTTGATATGTTGACTGGAGATTTGGGAAATTCTTGAAAATCCTGTATCATAAAGAAATGTTCATTATCCTGCACGCCAGACTGCTGGGCTATGTAAAGCATCTGCAGCTTTAATTCTCTTAAGTTGGAGATAGCATGCTCTTTTGTTTGTTTTAAAGAAAAGGTGATAACAGTATCAGACTCCTGAAGGTTTCCTTTAGCGAAGGGAGGTTATTGCAACTCACAGGGATGTCTTGCCAGGTGAGCAGCCTGAGCAGTGGCTGGATGCCCACAGGGGACCCCTGCGCAGGAACCTTGTACCATACTAGGGCTCTCCGGGCTTCTCAGTCATCATCCATCCCTGAGGAATCTGAGGGCTATTCGTGTGTCTTTAAAATTTCACTTGGCAGGAGAGTTGCAGTCTAAACTGGCTCTTCCTGCTTGGCCTCATGCTCCTAAAGCCTTGTACCAAACATCCCCCAAAAGTGCTGGAACAGTTGTTTGCAGCCCGTGAGCATTGAACTGTGCATCGTGCTGAAGCGTAGCGGAGGAGAGACCTGGAAAAGCAAAGCGATCCCAAACCTGCAAACCTTGTCAAAGCTGGCCCTCCTCCTGCAGGAACGTGCCTTTCCTTTCTCTTCCTCCTTTCCCCCAACTGCGGAAACTGAAACCCATTCCAGATTTGGCTGCACCCTGAGAGTCCCCAAGAGCACCAAGAACTGTGCTGCAATCAGGGCTGTGTGCTGGTACCCATGAGTTGCTGCAGGATGAGCCCCGCTGGGCAAACTGGCATGGGGGTGATGTTTGCTGGACTGGCTTCTAAATTCCCACTAGTCCCAAATTTGGGCAGAATTGCAGAATAATCCCAGTAACTAGCAGGGTGGGTGGGTAGGTGAGGAGCAGATGTGTGCAGGCATCTGCACGCAACAGTTCAGGGCATTGCTGTGCCCCAGGAGGCTGGGAGCGCAGCAGGGATATCACTCTGTCCCCTCCCTGTCCTTAGATCCAGCTGGATGCACATTATCTTATCTGGGGCTGGAAACTGGAAGAAGCTGTGGAGCCCAGTGGTTTTTCTGATGCTTCCCTGGGTTTCCAGGGTCACACAGTTTGCTGCTCGGAGTGGCATAACTGGGAGATCACTTCTGCTCCGACCTTTGAACTGTCTCTTTGCCGACTGGGGCTCTGCAGAGCAGCTGTCTGGGAGGCATTCTGCCTCCCCTCCCTGCCAGCCACTGTCAACCTGCAGAGCTGTGAGGCTTTTCCCTGCCTTGTCCTTACACAGGTTTCTTTCCCAAAGACATGGAGGTCTGGGTCATCTTCTGCCCTCCCCAGCCAGGCAGCGGGTTGCATGGGACCAATGTATCTACTCTGTCTTGTGAATATGAGCTTTAGCATTCAGTCTCCTGGCAAGGCACTAGAAATCCTATTCTGGGTAAAACTGGGGCTTTCCCTTAAAGCAGGGGTGGAAATAGTGATTTTGATCAACCACCAAGAACAACTTATGCAGCAGGCAAATTACCATAGCCCAGCCAAGTTCGAGAGTGCTTCTACAGGCAGCAACATGACAACGCCAGCTAGAACAGAAGCCTTTGTCTGACATCCTTCATCCAGGATAACGTTGCAAGAAAAGGTTACCGAGGCAATAATAAAGCCTTGTGATTATATGCCCTTGTCATCTATACACCACAGAATGCTTTTATAAAAGAGACCCGGCATCATTATCCTGGTTATTAGAAAGGGGAGCAGAGGCACAGACAAGAATTTGCCTAAAGTTTACCCAGCAGGTAAATGGTACTTGGGAATAAGTCCTATGTGCCGAATCCCAGTCCAGGGCTGTAACCGTAAGGCCACAGGTTTATGAAAAGAAAGCAGCAGACAAGGAGCCTATAGGCAAATCAGCTTTCAAAGCACTTTAAAACTTTGTTTAGGAATGAACTGCAGTAAGCTACATTCCCGCTTGGCTGGCTTTACCAAGGGAAATGCTAAGGAACACTGTTTGCATGTAAATGAATATTTATGACTCTCTGTGTGTAGGAGACAGTGCCTTGAAAACTATCTTCAGCCTATGCCCTGGAAGGTTTAGACTTCTTTATTTTAGATATAGCCTGAAAGCTGTCATTTGGGAGGGAGGAATGGCCTTTTGCAGATCTTATGGCTTGGGGTGGTTTCCATTGACTTTATTGCCCTCACTGAAACAGTTAAGTAGCAATACTCTTGTGTGATGGATCAGGGAACACCGTGTGTTGTGAACTTGGGGATGATCAGGACAAATAAGTGTTTCTAGGGAGATGCCAGACAGGAGTGGAAAACTTGTCAAGTCCTTTGCCACCCCTTCAGCAAGTCATCCTCCTGGCCAGGCAAGGCTTTGAGACTGCATTGGAGCTGCTGGCTGTTAATAAAAGACATCAAGAAACTTGTCCTGGGTCAAACTCCAGCTCTCACGGTGAGCTCTGCCCTTCTGAAATGCATCATCTATTTTAGATGCTGGCACAGACTTTGGGTGCTTGAGGCTGATGAATCTTCCCAGTGAAGAAGCAACTTTTTCCTTTTAGCTATTTATATCTGAAAGGATTTTCTGCGTTTTGCTACTCATCCAGTAACAAATGCTCTTGGTGAGCTGAGTGGTCTCTAAATGCTGAGTGACTTGGTGAGAGAAGAGGGATCCCAGTCACAGCAAAGGCTTTGCCCCGTGCCAGGGCAGAGAGCCATCGCCTGGGTGTTTTTCTGGTTTCTATAGCAAATGGAAGCTCTGGCCTTCCTCCCGCAGTCCCTGCTCCTGGTCGAAACCCTGAGTACTTGCAGCCTGTTGTCCTTCGGTCTCTGAAGTGAGAGCTCATGGAGGAGCCTGTGTGTGTTATTGTTAACCCTTCTTGCAGTGCTCAGCATCCCAGGTATCGCCTGGTGGTGGCCATGCTGACCCTCTGCTCCGTATCTCCTAGCTGTCACATTCGCTGCTTGTGAGGGTTTTTGGATTCTGGTCCCTCTGGGGTGCTGGCTGGCAAATCAGGATGGTGAGTTCAGAGGGGTTGGATATCAGCCCTCGTCAAAAGACATTGAATGGCCCATGTGATTCTAGCAGGGGGAAGGATGCTTTTTCCAATGTCAAAACCATTTGGTTAAACTAAGAGGAGTTTTGATTTGTTCTGCCAAAATTTCAGTAGGAATGGGAATATTTCTGCCAGCCTCGGGGGGAGAGGGTTCAAGGAAATATTTTGTCATCTTGGAATGACTTAGATGTGAAGAACTCATCCCAATCTCCCTGCGATCAGCAGGGAGCTCTGCAGTTGGAGAGGAGTACACAGTGTTATCTGACTTCATCTGCTTTACTGCTCTGAAGCCCCACGAGCCCTGAGTTTCCTCGCGTGCTGCCCTGCATCTTCTTTCCCCCACTTGTTATGGGGATAGACTTTTTATTTCAAATATTTTTCTCTGTAGGTTATTTTGTTCAGAAAAGGGGGGAGAAAAGGTTTATTATATTTAATGTCTCTGAATAGTGTCCTTGTCTGTAAGGGAAAATTGGCAAGCTTGGAGCGCGCTCTCACAGAGAGCTAATTATTTCGCTTCCACCTACAGCATACTTGCTATGTCAGGCAAGCTGTTGACATTTGTGCTCTGCTGTGGCAGCAGAGAGGCTTCTGGTGGCTTCTGTATTGTTTTATGGCCTCTCCTGTGCGTGCTGAGGGATGGCTGCAGCTGGAGGGGAGTGTGGAGCCGGTGGCTTCCGTGGGTACCAGTGGTTCTTGAGTGTTCATCCCCTCTTGTGCTGGTGCCGTGCTCGTGGGGCTCTAGAAATGAGGTTAGGAAGGGTGATGTGTGTCCTCGGTGTGTAGAAGGCTGCTGTAGTGTCTTGCCCTGTCTTCAGCCCCCCAGGAAATAGCTGGAGCAGCTAAACCTTGCTTTGAGTCAGCCCATCTGGATTACGAGCAGTGCTGGCGTAATCTGTTCCCAGTTCCTTCCAGCCCTTTGGCATGTGTTGGGTGAAAAGCATTGGGCAGGAGGGTGGTGGGAAAAGTGCCAAGTTAAGCGGGTGTAGGAATGTGAGCCACCTCCACCCTCTGCTCTGTAATGTAAACTTAATCCTTGGACTTCAGTCAGAGTGGGGCAGGCTGGCCAAGATAATAGGGATGCTCGGCGTGCTGGCAAACAACATGTCACCAGTCAGCGTGGCCCGTGGTTTCAGAGGGGAGAGTAGACCTGACCAAATGGTATCTAAAAACCAAAGCGGAGCCCTGTGGTGCTGCCTACCCCTGTGCTATGGGGGGAAGAGGGGAGCTGTTCCAGGGAGGGCTGATCCAGCGTTGCTCATCTTGCCTCTTCTTGCGGCTGGCAGGACAGCATAGCTTTGCTGTGAGCCACCAGAACTTGGGTTCACGTGTCAAACAGATGGAGTAAACGATGTGCCCCTTGACCGTGGCTAAATGTGGTTTCTGTGCCTAAATATATCACTGTGTTCTTTCCACCAGCAAGGAACAGCTCTGTCCTTTGGGGTTTGTGTCACTCAGCAGCTGGAGCCACTTTCTTAGTCCTAGGACATAGAACTGTGTCCAGAGTTTTTGTTGGAGCCATGAGGATGGGCTCAGCCCTTCAGCATGGGGGATGCTTGGAGAGACATGGGAAGGAGCCAAGTGGCTCTTCTCTGTGTGCTCAGGTTTTTGGAGGCATTGGGTGCAGATAGAAGCCCCAACTGATAAGTGGGGCTGGATATGAGCTGCTCATGAGAACACCTGGCCTCCCACCCCATGTCCAGGCCACAGCCAGGCTGGGGAGGCAATGCTGGCATCTTGGGGTGCACATGGAGGTTGTTGTCCACACTCCTGGGTGGCTGCTCTGCATTTCAGACTAAGCTTTGCCTGTCTGCTTGTGGCACAGAGTGGTCTCAAAGTAACTTGAGGTCCGGATCCATCATTTATCTGGGCAGCTTTTGGGCAAGTGGCCATCTGTGTTCTTTGTGCTGCACTTCATACTTGCTGCAGCCAGCCTGGCTGGACCAGGGGCTTCCCCTCCATAGAGTTTGTGTGGATCTTGGCTCCCACCCCAGATGCCCCTGACCTTGACCACATCCTCTAGGTACTACAGTAACATGCAGTGTTTGAGAAGAGAGCTAGCTGTTTCCTCTGCTCTTCGCACAGCATGTGTAGTACCGTGATGAGCAGAAGTGTGGGACAGCCACCAGCAAGCTGTGGGTGCCTCTGGTACTGAAGAACTGGGTGGGGAACAAGCATTCGGTTGCTGCTGAAGAAACGGGCAGAAAACTTGCTGCTCCTCTGGAACCAGGACTCAGGGCTGCAGGGAGACGTGTCCCTGACTTGCTCAGTGTCCTCTGCCTCTAAGACCAAAAGCCCTAGAGACTGTCTGGGCTCTGTCTCGGCTTCCCACTGCTCCTGTGGGGCTCAGGAAGGAGCCTGCCTCACCCACGGTGTGTGGTCCCAGTGCTGGGAGCAGAGACCTGCCTTGCCATGACTCCTCTGTACCCTGTCACAGATGGGGAGGTCTAGACAGTTTCCTCCCATCCCTGCTTGCCCTTCCCCCCCCCTCTGCCTGCGATGCCAGGGGAGTCATCCTGGGCTATGGGTGCCGTGGTGCTGGTTGGGCTGCGTGAGGGGCTTCTGGGACCCCCGATCCTGCCCCTGGGCTCAGTGTGCTGAAGGGAGATTGTTCCCTGCTGAAGCCAGCAAATATTTTGGGTGAGGTGGTGGTGTGTACGCTGTTACTGTTCCCAAGGTGGGCTCCTCCTGCACTGCTGGGGCAGGAAGATGAGGTCTTGCATGCTGCTGGTGTCCTGGACCTCTGCCCATGTGTTTGCTCCGGAGGGGTAGAGGAGGAAGAGGAAGGCACCGCAGGCTGTGACTCCCTCTCTGAGGGTGGATGGGCAGCACTGGCTTTTGTGGCCAAAACCTTCGCCCTCTGCGGCCCGGCTGGGGTGCGGGGAACTTGGCTCACCCTCTCGATGAGTGGGGCTGGGGGCGATGCAGGAGGGATCCATGCGCTGTGTCCCCTGCCTGTGCCCCCCCGGAGGGGCAGCAGAGAGGGGAAGGGCTCTGCAGCTGCGGAGGCAGCGGCTGTTACTCAATGCATCAGCCTGTTGAAATTCAGGCACGGGTACGTGCCTTGCGGTTTTCACTGGAGGTGATGCTGCGTCCGGGTGCTGCCTCAGCTGCCTTCTCCCCTCCGAGCCACCAGTTTTGCTGCAGTGGGAGGAGGGTCCAGACTTCCCCCTTTGAGCAGCCCCCTTAGAGAAGCAGGGCCTGCTCTCTCGCTGGAGCCTAAAAAGCAGCTTGGCAAATGTGGAGTGCTCTCTCACCCCTGCACTGGCGCTTGTCATGGGGCTGAGCAGGCTGGTGCCTCCCATGTGAGGTAGCTTTGGAAGTGGTGTCCATCGCCTGGACCGGCTGGGAGGAAGGGTGGGTTCAGCTTGCAGCATTGCTGACTCAGCAGCTTGGTCCAGGAGGCAGGATGACTGCTGTTCAGTCGGGGGGGATGCTGACACAGCACCTGGGCATGTGTCAGGGTTTGTAGGTGGGAGTTCCTGTCTGTACTGTCCTCCCCTCCCACCCTTCACGTCAGGCAGCTCATCTCTCTCTGTAGCATGAGGAGAGCCTGGAGGCAGCTGTGGCTTTTCCTCTTTTTGTCTTCCACCCCCCACCCCCCGCCCTTTGTTGCGTTTTTGCTGACTGTGAAGGATTTCTGCCCCTCGCCCTGCTGCGCTCCCCCAGCATCACAGGGGCCGTTGCTGCTTGCTGCCTTCCTTCCGCTTTCCCTGCAGGCGGGGGGGCGATGCCAGGAAAGCCCTGCTCTCCCTGCTGCCCTACCCGCCTTTGTCCTCGGCTCCTTCCCCCTGCCCCTCCCTGCTGGGTCTGTGCCTGGGGCAGCCTGGGCACCGTGGGGCAGCCTGGGGACCTGCCGCCTTCCTCCCCTTGCACTGTCCCTGCAACAGCAGCTCTGTGTGTGGAAGGACCTAAAGCTCTGACAGCGGGCATGGTGGAGGCCGTCTGTGGCACACGCTCTCCTTCCCCATTCCCCCAACCCAGCATCCTGGAGAGAGGGGAGGTGTAATGGGTGTGATGGCAGGCATGGAGGAGGCCTGAAGAGAAGCGTTTCCCTTCACCAGCTTGGTCTATAAAATAGAGCACAAATTACCACATCTACTGTTCTTATCTCCCCACTCACTCTGTGCCAACACAAGGCAAGAGAGCTGGTGGCTGTGCTGGAGGGTGCTTTCTGCTGTAGATGATGAGGATGTCTCCACATTGCCTCACAAACGTGGCAGGGCCACGAGGCTGCACGTGGGCGATGCAGGCTGCTGCAGCAGCAGGTTGCTGCAGGTTACCTTCTCACTAGTGGCAGGCAGCTGCTTAAACAAATAGAATGAAACCCTCTACTGCAGATTAGGAAAGGAAATTGCTGAAGTACTTCAGTTTTTGAAGCCGTTTCTGGACCAGACAGAATGAATCTGGGGGCAGGCGGATCCTGGGGATGTGGCTGACCTCCTGCGCCCACTGGTGCTGATGCTCAGGGCTCGGTGGGAGGTGGCCAGGTGGTTACGGTGCTTGGCATGATGTTCACTTGTGTAGTGATGGCTTGGGTGATCTGGAACACCACTATAACTCCAAAGCAATTGGATTGTTCAACCTGCAGCTGCAAAAGCAGCAAAGTCACAGCCAAAGCCTGCAAATACCACCTCCAGTGACTTGGGTGTGACTGGGCTAAGGGCTTCTCCATCCAGAGGAGACCTGGTGGTGTCCCTGCATAGCCTGCTGTGCTTGTGGGAAGTGCCTGGCTGACCAGGGCCACCACTGTTCCCAGCTGATGGCTGCTTTTTGTTTGCTTTTTTTCTTTTTTAATTTTTTATTTTCCCCACCCCCTCCCCTTTGTGACTGGAAGAGGCATTTCTCCAGCCCTGCTGCTGAATTCATGGGCCTCTGCCCTCTGGCATGCCAATCAGATGAGTAATAGTTGGGCTCGGGGTGTGTCCTCCCCTCTTAATTGGGCTTCAATTGCAAACCCCAGTTCAGGGACATCAGCTCGTGCACCCTTGGTGACTCTGAGTGTTTGGTAAAAATACCTTTCAAGATAAGCCTTGGGTTTGTCATTTTTTTTTCAGTGTTGTAGGAAGTTCTAGTTCCAACACACCCCAGAAGCAGGACCAGTCCTGCCTGGGGTGGGAGGAATGCAGCAGGCTCTGTCCTACCTGGGAGGACTTACCTGGGTGGATGCCCCTCCTGGTTTGTCAGACCAGGCTCTGATCTATCCTACCTGGGTTTTTGGTGTTGGTGTCCCTCTGGCCCTCACCTGGTATAACATGCCAGAGGGATGCTCCTGGCGCAGGGGACGATCTGCTGTCAGGAGCCGCAGTCACAGACTGCTTTTTCATAGCACGTAGTGCCCCCTTGCTCAGGTACAACTTCAAGACCTGCGCCTGGCAGAGCATTTAACTTAAGCTGTAGGTGTTTCATACGTACAAATGTGGATTTGTTCTCCTGGGCAGCCCCAGCTCGCTGGACCCTGATTCCTCCCCAGCAGCAACGTATTACTCAAGCAGCCCAGAAAGTGGCCTCAGCCCTCTGTCTGCCTTGCTTCGCCTCGGGCCACCAGACCTGCTGTGCCTAAAGGCAGGACTGGCCTGAGCTACAGGGCAAATCAAGGTCACAAACAAAGCCCTTTAATTTCTGTTGGATTTTTGCTTTCAAATTTATCTATAATTTTGATGTGCAGAAGGTTCTTGAAAGGGAAAGATTATGTGGCTTTAGCATGCAGACCTCTTTGTTCATGCTCTCTCACTAAAGGTAGAGGAGAAAAGGGCCCATGCTTTCTGGGAATAGCAGTACTCAAACTGCAATACAAAGGTTTGAGAGGAAGCAAGAGCAGGATCCTTTCTCTGCCTATAAACCAGCTACCCAAACGCATTCTGTGTGTGCAGCTTGTGCATCCCTGTTGAGCTGCAAACGAGCCCAGTGCAGTGGCTGGGTTTCTTGGCCGTGGTGCTGGAGCTGAGACCATGGGGCTGTGGCTGTGTTGGAAGGCAGCTGTCAGGCAGTCGTGTTGCTCACATAGCTAACTGGAGCCGGGGATGAGCTCTGCGTGTGCCTACCAGGGCTGTAGTTGCAGCTGCCTGTAGACTGAAAACTAAACTGCCTGTAGTGTGTAATGTCCGAGATTTATCCCAGCTTTGAGGTGGTGGCAGGACGCAGAGCTGCTGTGTCGTGTGTCCCCCCCTCCCATGAGCCTGGCGCAGCAGAGGGGCTGGGCAGCCTTCGGCGAGGAAGTCCCTGGATTTCTTGTGCAGAGGAAATCATTATAAACAGGATGTTTGCTCCAGCCCTGTTCCAGGCTGGTCGCTGCAAGACCCTGCAGCGGGAGCTCAGACCTTCCCTTGCCCAGACCCCAGGCGGGAGGAGGAAGAAGTGTGGGTACTCCCCCAGCTCTAATTAGTGTGAAAGATGGCCTTCAGGATGTCAGCACTGGGGCAGACCCCCGCTTGTCTCACGTCTCTGGCTCACAAGATCACGGGAGCTTTTTTCAGGACTGGATGTGTGAAACTGCTGGTTTGTGGCATTGCTGTGGCTCCACAGCCAGCCCTGTGCAGAGTCCCAGCCTTGTGGGTCGCAGGGGGGATGCTGGGGCCCACCAAGCGCAGTGCTGGCATCAGCCCAGTGCAGCACTGGGAGGTGAAATGCAGCACCGAGGTTGGCACTGTCACTAGAGCAGTTAGAGCTCCAACTCTGGCCTGGGGACATCTCCATAAAGGACCAGTCAGCCCATATATCAAAGCACATGGAAATGGTCCTAAGCAGAGTCGAAGCCTCTGCAGCCTTTGGGTAAATCGCCAGCCTCCTGGCTGCACGGATACACAGGCTCTTGTCAACAGTTCTCTTGTAGGATCCTCCCAACTTGTTCCTCACTGTAGTCAGTGTTGCCACTGCCCACCCTGGTGTGTCAGCAACCCCCAGACTGTCCCCCTCCTCCCTGTGGGTCTGGGGATGTTGCCTGCACAGCCTCTGCTCTCTGCCAGTTTCCTGCATCTCCCCACTCGCACGGCTCCATGCTGCTGCCACCCTGCCTGCCCTCCTACCTGCTCCAGTTGCAAGACATCGTTCAGGCTGGCTGGGCTCCTGGAAGGAAACGTGCATGGTGTACGAGCTGTGGGATTGCCAGTTGCGTTTATTTAAGTCAGATTTTCTGGGCTGAAATGAACCCATTAGGTTTTTGGATGCTCAGACTATCTGGCCACACCCGTAATTATTCTTTGGCATCTCTGTCCCTGTTGGAAATGCACAGTTTTAAGTTTTCTGTGTTGCCCATATTCCCAGTGCCTGGCTTGCAGCCTGCAGAAGCATACACGGTCGTGCTGGCTCAGATGGGCTGGTTTCCCTAAATCTCTCACTGCTAGTCTGTGAACCCAAAGAATATTTTGGGAGGTGAAGTACATCCTGCATGGATCCAGAGTAGAGTGCATTGTGCTCAGCCCTTCCCCATTTAAAGGCTTGAGTGTGTGTCCCGAGTGCACATCTTGGCTGTGCCAGCTGTGCCCCTCATAGGAAACCTCAGCACAGCATCTGCCCTGGGGGAGGGGACTGCATGGGTCTCCTGGGGGCTTTGCTTACTGGGTGGTTGTGGCTGTCACCCAGCCAGCTCTGTGTGTCCCCCTCAAAACTGAAATTACATTTCTCAGTCTGGAGGCTCTGTAAGAGGAGCTGTGTGAGATGCCTGGGGGCTTAATTTGGTTGGGACCCCCACAGAGGCAGAAGCTGTAGAGCTGCTTGCTGAGGTCAGCAGAGACAGTGCCTGGCTCACCAGGGCAGCAGAGGCCATGGGAGCAGCTGGGTCTGGCTGGGTTGTTTGAAGTGTTGGGCTGCTTGGATTCAAAAGGTGAGCCTTGTAGTGCAGACAAGCTGCTTATCAGGCCTTCTCTACTGATTGAATGTAAGGGTTGCTGTTGCTTGAAGCTGGAGACACTCCTCCCTCTTTGGGCAGGTGAGTGTCCAAGGTGCTGGGAAGGCCAGGAGCAGGAAAGGGTTGTTCGTACAAGGTGGATGAAACCCTGGCTGTGATTCAGCGATGAGACAGGTCCATTTGTACAGGCAGGTTGTCTGCAGCATAAAGCTGTGCTAGTTGGACTGACGTGGGGTCAGGTCTGCACTGTCCTCCTGCAGCCCCCGCCCGTGGGCTCGAGCAGTGCAGCTTGTGGCTGGCCAGGGCTAGTGGCAGGTTGGATGGTCTGGCAGAGTGTGCTGCAGGCAAGATCATGGTGGTGCTGCATGGAGATGCCATCACTAGGCTGGCTGTGCCAGCAGAGCCCTGGGTGTCCCCTCAAGTCCCCCAGAGCAGGGCAAAGCCCTTTGGCAGGTTGGCGTTGATGTGGGGCTTGCTTGTGGCCCTCTGGGCTCTGAGGGGCCCAGGAAGGGCTGGTGGGCCCTGATGAGCATGATGAGGAGCACTGTAAAAATAACTGGCTGAAATGATCCTCCTGGAGCTGGGTTTGGGTAGTGGTGGGGCATGGAGGTCCAGCAGGATCCTGGTGCCTGAGGACTTGGGGCAGCAGGCAATTCTTGCCTCTCCATTTGCTGGCGAAGCTGCTGATGCCCTGATTCAAGGTATAAAGTCGAGCAAGAGAAAGCCCGTTGACACAGCCCATCTGTGCGAGGGCCCTGCTGACCCCCAGCTTCCTCCCTGCCGGGCTCCAAGTCAGTGCAGATTTGTTCTCCTGGTTTGCAGATGATTCAAATTTCTTCCCAATCGCTTCTCTCCATCTGCTTGCTCCAAATGCTTCCTCAGCCCTGTCCTCTGGTTATTCTTCTCTGCTTCCTCCCACAGTGCCTGTGTCATGCTGCCCAGCCTGCCTGCGCTGCTTTTCTCAGCATCGTCTCCCCTCTGACTCTTGTATCCAGGCTGATTCTTGAAAAGCAGGTCAGGGTTTGCTGTGTCCCAGCACCTGATCCTGCTCCCCCATCTCCTTCAAAACAAAGCTGTGTCTTCCATGCCAGTCCATATCAATAATAGTGTTTCCTGTGTCCACGTGTAAGAATTGCAGGACAAAAGGGTGGGATGTGGCTTGCCTGGAGATGCAGGATGAAGCCATGGGGAAAAGGGAGCTTGAACTTTCTCTCCTCAGCTCCTGTTCCAGTGCTTAGAGCAGCGTTTAATAATACGATCTCCACTTGAAGGGCTTAGAGAGCCGCACGGGTAAACACTGCCTTAGGTTTGTTCTGTCGTTGTCCTCAAAATAAACTCTGGCATTTCACCCCTCTGGTACGTTGCCCTGTGTCGCCTGAACAAGGAGAAGAGCTTGTTGGGGAGGTGAAGCATCTCTTGTCCTTCATAACCTCTGGCTGCTTGAAATGTTTATCTGTTCATCTGAGCAGCCTCCTCTGCCCCGAAGGGGAGAGGGAAGCTGGGGCTGGGGCTCAGTTTCCCCTTTGTCCAGCAAAGGCTCTGGCTGAGTTTGTGCAGGGGTGAGGGTGAAGAGGACCTGCTCTCCCGAGAAGCTGGGGAAGGGCTCAGTGGGTGCTGTCTGCCCTGTGGGAGCATGGTGGAGGGCAGTGGGGGCCTGTCAGGTGAGTGTGGGGGACTCTGTGCATGTCCCTGTGAGCAAAACAGCAGCAATTTGATGAAACAGCAGCAATCTGGTAAATGTACTTGACCTCTTTATTGACATATTTTCCTCTCAAATTGCTGCAAATCAAGAGAGCAATGAACTGCTGAGCAATGGGGGGGAAGTGGAAAAAAAATTGAAGACCCAACAGCCTTCCCCATCTCATCTGCCAAAGAAAATTCTGCCTGATTTCTCCCAGCCACGTCAGCTCCCAGCTATGACAGCTATCTCATCCTGTTGGCAAGGCCACTCTCTGGAGCAGCCCTTGCTCCAAAATGCAGTGGGGAGAGATGTAAACAGAGAGGAAGCTGGAGCTGAAGCTGCCTGCTCAGGGTGGGTGTCCAGGTACGGGCTGTGAGGCCAGACGCAACTGCTGGGGGTGTCGTGGCAATGGGGATGCTCCCTCCTAGATGGATGCTGCAGATAGGGATGCAGGATCTGGCACCAGAGTTCGTGTGATCATTCGTGCCTGGGGGTGCTGGTAGGATGAGTCCTGGGGAGTGCTGAAGCCTCTGCATCGCCACGCAGGGAAAGTGTGGAGGCCCATGTGGGGTGACAGAGCAGCAAACCACAACGATGTTTCTCTCCTCCCTAACCTATGGGCTTTGCTGAGGGAGGCGTGGCCCTGACTTCTCTTCTTTGTTTCCCCAGATCATGATCGAGTTCTGCCCAGGCGGCGCAGTGGATGCTGTGATGCTGGGTGAGTGCAGCGCGTGGTGCCAGGCTCTTCTCCGTGCTCAGGGCGATGCACACCAGGCGTTTGGAGCCTTCTGGCAGGCTTTCAGGGGTGGCCTTCAGACAGATGGCAGACATGGGTGCCCCAGCTTCTCCAGCTACCATTTCTCTCCCTTGAGTTTGCCTATTTTCATACCCCGAGCAGAGGGTGTGGCAGCCCTGGGGTGTTTCTTGAGATACTTTCATGTGCTTCTGTGATTTAAACTGCTGGGATGAGCAGATCACAAGGCATAGGGAGAAGGGAGTCTGGCTGGAGGGGGAAAGAATGCTTTAAATATTTATCTGCCAGAGGCAGTGGGTGCTTGGGACCCTGTTCCTACAGCTTGCTGGGAAGGGCAGTGAGTCTGAGATGTTTAATCTGGGTGCCTGTTGTGATGAATCTCTTGGGAGCTCCTTGCTGACTTCTCCGTATGGTATCGGTCATCTGGTGAAGCAGCAGAGTGTCTGAATACACTGCAGTTTGCAGTAATTCCAGGAATCTTCCCATTTTTAACTCCTCCCTTCCACATAGAGCCGCTGGGACTGGGAGCGTGTGGGTGTTCCCCAAAAACGCCCTGACTGGTGCTACAGCCCTTCTGTGCCAGGGCTGTATGAACCCCGGAGGGGGTGACATCCCCTCTGCTCAGCAGACTCTGACATCTTGCTTGGAGGCCCTGGGACAGGGCTGTGTCTCCACAGGGCTTACGCCCTTTTGGCTGTGATATTTCCAAAGGCCACCCTTTCCTTTTATTTCCAAGAAAAGGATGGACCCAAATTTGACATCTTTGATTCAGCCCCTAGAACCTGTGCCTCTGGTAAGGGAGTCCAACTCACTGCAAGTAAAGGTACCTTTGGTATCTCAACAGGGTGCCCTTTCTCTTGGGGCACTTAAACCCCCCAAAAGTGTTGATGAGGCTGTGTCTGTGCCAGTCAGTCTCTAGAGGGAGTTGGAGTGGGAAGGGGGTGCTTAGAAAATCATGGCTTAGTGCCCGAGTGTAGTGTTGCCACCCCCGAAATGAGGGGCAGGAGGAGCTGTGGGTCAGAGCTCAGGAGTGCTCCCAGCATCATTGAACTCAGAATTGCTGAATGCTGCCTGTTGCACCTCCCCATCCCGACCAGCAACTGGCCTGTGAAATCTTTTGTTCAAAAACTGTGGTCTGCTGCACTGCAGTAAGTCTTGCTTTTGCCAGATGCTCCAGGGAGAGTGAAAATCACATTCCCCCAGAGCACAGAAGAGCTTGGTGAGGAGGAAGAGGAGGCACAAAGTTTCTGATCTTGCACCCCTCAGCCTGTGGTTAAGGTCCTTGCTCTGGAGCAGCATCAGTCCCAGCTGCTGGGGTCCATCCATCAGCCCCCATTCTGGTTGTGTAATTTGGGAGGATGGGGTTGTCTGAGGCTTGGTCTGGGCTCAGTGTGCACTACTGCACTGGAGGGGGGTCTGCACTGCGAGGGGCTTGCAGAGGGAGAGAGGGAAGCTCTGATGATGCTAACCATCTGGAGGTTTGATGGCTTGCAGAGCCATTGCCTTGGAAAGCAGTGTCAGACAGTGGAGGTGGCTGGGCAGAGCTCTGCAGGGAGGTCACACCGGTGGTCATGTGTCCCTGCAAGCTTCAGGAATAGAGATGGAGAGTGGGGTATGAGCTGGTACCTGATGCTACCTGAAAAACCAGCTCAGAGCAGTGGGTAGGGGTAGTGCCAGTGAGCATTTTATTGCTTGTTGCTTTGGGAGGTGGTGTCACCCCTGATGTATGGGGGTATGCTGCAGCTCCATGGCAGGGGTCCCTCCATGGGGGATAAGAGCAGGGGGCTGCATACAGAGCTGTGCTGGTGTCTGTGATTGACCCTGCAGCCCCATTCAGCTCCCTCCTCTCTGACACATCGTCCCTGCACCAGGCAAGATCCAGCTTGCCTGCAGGGATGCATTTCCCAAATTGTCAGGAATGTACAGCTCAGCCCCCCTCCAGACATGCCTGCTTCCCCCTCCTTGTCCCCCTCACCCGCTATTCCATGGCCAGTTCGCTCAGCCCTGTGTCCCCAGGAGGGAGCTATAAACCAGCAGCTCCAGGCAGGGGAGCGTCACACCGGGAGTGCAGGCTAAGGGAATAAATCACCTTAACGAGCTGATCTGCATCGCTCTCCCGTTGCTCTGACACATGGGCAGTGGTTTTTAAACGGCCCACTGGGTAGCCTGTGCCTTTCTGCTGCTCAGGTGGAGCATCACTTGCATCCCCATCCTGTTTAATGGCGCTCTCCTTCCCCGCAGAGCTGGACCGGGGCCTTACTGAACCCCAGATTCAAGTGATTTGCCGCCAGATGTTGGAAGCCCTCCACTACCTCCACAACAAAAAGATCATCCACCGTGACCTGAAGGCAGGCAACGTGCTTCTCACCCAGGATGGGGACATCAAGCTTGGTGAGCCACCCAGCACAGGAGCACAGTGGGCTCTTGCTAAGCTGAACTCATTGGGAGGGTGACTGTGGGTGATGGTGCTGCTTGGGAGCACTTCATGCTACGCTAATGACAGGCACGTGCTGCTGTAGCTGGGCCATAGTGTGTGGCTAGGCTTGAGCATGGCAGGGGACTGAGGGATGCTTTCTGTCCTGCCTGTGGGACATCAGCTGCTTGGCTGATGAGCTCAGGCAGGAGAAAGTGGGGTGAAAACTTTGTGTTTTTTCATGGGAGGCCCAGTCTGCCGTTGGACACTGTGCTCTGCCTAGCGCCCAGCCAGGCACCGAGGCTCCTGAGCCACAGCCGTGCTCAGGCCTTTGACAGGCTTTCCTTTCGTGAATTTGTTTAATCCCTCTTTGAATCCAATTTTCATGCTTTTTGGCCTGCTGAGCATCCTGTGCGGGGTGCCAGTTGGCAGGGCTGGGAGCTGGAAGAATTTGTCTTATCTTCAGAGCAGGTCTGGTGGTGACAGGGTGAGTTTTGCCAAAGGGTTGCTTTGCCAGCTCGCTGTGGGCTTGAGTTAAATTGGCGTCCACCTACCTGCTGGAGGGTGAGAAGGCAGCTCTGTCTGTAGGGTCTGGTCAGGAAGGTGCAGGTCTCTTTCTGCACCCTGACAAGGGGTGCTGGCAGCTGGGGGTAGTTCTTGGTACGTATCTTGGATGATGGAGACCAGCTAGCCTGGAAAGATTGAAACCCTCCTGTGACTGTGGGCTCTGCTCTGATGTAAGAAATGCTCAGCTTGACAAGGATGACCAACAGTCAGGGACACCCTGAGTATGAGGTGCAGATGGATAATGGCTCCTCTGGAGGGTCAGCAGGGACATCTTGAAGCACAGACTGACCTGGGGTGGGTTCAGTACCCTCTGCAGGTCTTACTAATTGGGGTTGTGTTGGCTTAAGCCATTCTCAATGGGAGGGATGAAATCAGGGAAAGGCATCATACAGTGGCTGCTCTAAATGGGGCTGAAGGGAAGGGAAAGAATGCAACAGCACTCCGGTTTTCTGGTGTAAGATGAGACTTTTTGCTATGAAATAGCAGTCCTGAAAGCAATCCACCATGGAGCTGCTTGTGTTGGTGGAAAAGATGTCTTCCCTCTAGATGTGTAGGGTTTGGGTTACAGTAGGGATGGCTTGTTATGCCCCTGTCTTACAGTCCATGGGAGGGGAAGGTCCCTGGTGGTCACATACCCAAAAGCAAATTTAATTTCTGATGCTCAGTTCAGGGGAAGCAGCACGTTGTATCATGTTCTTGCCTTCAATATGTGTTTGCTTTTAAATCTGCGTTTCAGCCAAGTGTGTTAATTCAGAAGGGTCGTTCGGTTTTTCTGTGGCATCTAATGTTACTGCTCTTTGCAGCTGACTTTGGAGTGTCTGCCAAAAACATCAAAACCTTGCAGAAGCGAGACTCCTTCATTGGGACCCCTTACTGGTGAGTGCCCTGCTTGCTAAGGAATCCCATGTTGGTGAGGAGCTTTGCTCTTCTGAAAATCAGGCCCATTTAGAAGCCAGGGAGCTGATAGCCTCTGGGATGTGTTGGGCCATAGTGCCTTACCAAGCACGTGCAGGAGGATTTTAACAAGGAGTCTTGGCCAGTGTCCACATGTGCAAGGGCTTCCCTTGCCTGAAGGGAGCTGTGAGCAGCCTTGGTGGTGTGGGAGCATTTCCTGGTGTCACAGTGCCCTGAGCCGACCGAGGGGCACCGTGCTCCAGGACTGGAGAACTGAGGGACACACATGTGCTCATAAGTGTGTGCTTGCTGCTCCCCCCACCCCAGAGGCTGGAGTGGGCTTTGAAGCAGCTCCAAGCACATGGGAATGACTCTTTGCTCCAGAAATGCAATCTCTAAATCACCCAACTTGCTGAAGGCATGGAATCGGCGAGGATTAGTTTATTGTCTGAAGCAGCATCTGTGCCAGATGTCAATGGCCTGAGGGTTTCCACGGGTTGCCTGGGCTGCCTCAGTCTGTGGAAGAGGGGAGGGGTTGGACCCCTCAAAAAAGATGCTGCTTCTTCTGAAACCCAGAGCTGGGAGTAAAAGCCATTTTGTTGTGTGATGTTGTGGATTAAATGTTAAGGCATTTAATTGCTGCTGGAAGGATTAAATGTGTGGCTGTGGTGTCATCCCTCCCATCCATGCCCCTTGCTGTGCCCTTTGCAGGATGGCCCCGGAGGTGGTGATGTGCGAGACCATGAAGGACACTCCGTACGACTACAAGGCGGACATCTGGTCCCTGGGAATCACGCTGATTGAGATGGCCCAGATCGAGCCGCCCCATCACGAGCTCAACCCCATGAGAGTCCTGCTGAAGATTGCCAAGTCTGACCCCCCCACGCTCAGCTGCCCTTCTAAATGGTGAGGGGCTTTAGAGCAGCAGAGTACACGTCTCCCAACTTACACAGTACTTGGAGAGAAGTAGTAGACTTTTAGAGCGGTATTGCTTAATTTGAGAACCTGATGTAGGACTCTAGCTGCATTCTAGGTCCAGCCATGTGCTAGGGGCCCTGAGAGCACTGACGGGTGAAGGCAGGATGCTCGCCACTGCCCGCACTGCGACTGTGCTGCCAGTGAGCAGGCAGCACGGGCTGGGGGGCTGCTGCCCACCTGCAGCCCTGCTGCAGTGAGGGTGGGCCCGTGGCTGTTCTCAAAATGTCCCGGTTTGCATGAAAGAAAGATTTTCCTCTAAATGTGGAGATGGCCAAGACCTCCAGAATTGCTTTCCTAGTGTCTGGAAAGCCTCTTCTGCATTTAAAAAAAAACCCCAACAATTGGTTAATTTCTATTTTTTTATTTGTTTGCATGACAGCCAGCAGCCAATCGGAGAGAGGAAAGAGTTGAAAGCGTTGTTACAGTAGTTCTGGTGGGAGGCAGGAGCCCGCCCCTAAAACCCAGCAGGATTTGCTTCCCAGCCTGGGAGCAATGCCTCTGGAGCAGCTCAGAAGGCAGGGCTGGATCAGGGATGCACTGTGTATCTCAGAGCTGCGCTTTGCAGGCTGACAGTGCCCTCACATGGGGTTCCTGGTACCTCACGGCTGTCCTTTCTTGCTGTAGGGATGGGTCCTGGAGCATCTTTGTCCACAAGCAGCTCCACCCATGGGCTCCCTATGGAGGATAACTGCTGGTGTCCTCTCCTATCACTCTGCAGCATCACAGAAAAGGCAAAATCTAGTCTCTCACTTGGCTGTGTTGCTGGTTCTCTTACAAGTAATCAGAGTAACTGAGCACAGGGTTTCCCATGCTGGGGGTGAAACAGCGATTGTGGCTGGGTGTTGACAATGGGGACAGCCTGCAGAGGGATCAAACAGGCACCTGGGGTACTTAGGGCCTTTCCCTCTCCTGAGCTGCTCACCGATGACTGTTTTAAGGTCCCTGGAGTTCAGAGACTTCCTGAAGACGGTGCTGGACAAGAACCCAGAGACCCGTCCCAGTGCTGCCCAGCTGCTGGAGGTAGGGACCAGCACCAGCCCCTGTGCTGGGTGTGCGGCTGCTGTCTGCCTGCCCGGGGCTGCGAGTGACACTTCATTCCCTTCAAGGAAGGAAATAATAAAACTTATTGACGGGTCCTAGACTGGTTTCAGATGATTTTCCCCTTTTCTAGAAAAATCATAGTACTTTTCAGCCACTAAAGTGCTCCAAAAAGGAACAGCAACATTTTTGTCCCCCTTTGGAGCAAACTGCAGAGCCTCTGTGGATACCAGCTGGAATAGAAACAGCTCCTGTTGCCTAGAAATGCCCACATGGCAGCCAGCTTGGATCACACCTAGTTATCTCGGATTTAAATTCAACTCCTTTCTTCCTGTCTCCTTCCAAAATAATAGCAAAAACCTGGGAGATGCTGTTACCCACTGCCTGCAAGCACTCTCACTCTGCGCTGGAGTCAGCGGGAGGGAGTTTGCAACGCACCCTGCCAACCCAAGGGGCTCCCCAGCCTTTTGCTGAAGC
Organism: Zapornia atra; assembly: GCA_013400835.1. Classification (NCBI taxonomy): domain Eukaryota; kingdom Metazoa; phylum Chordata; class Aves; order Gruiformes; family Rallidae; genus Zapornia; species Zapornia atra. The sequence continues at coordinate 102,784 of VZTU01002712.1, read as the reverse complement.
TCACCACAAACACCCCACTGAGTGATTTGAGCCTGATTCCAATCAAACCTTCCCCCACACTCTGTTTGCACCTAGGGATCTTGCAGACCTGCTCTTGCCCTGCTGCTAGTGGCACCTTGTGGGCTTGGACCCTCACCTCAAAGCTCAGCCCACCCATGGCAAGGTGGGGGTATCTCCTGTGCAGTGAGAGACCCTTGGTTAGATGCATCCCCCCTTTGGGGGGGTGTTGACACAAAGCAGTTTTACGGAGCACCACACTTGGAGCATCTGTGTGCAGAGCTGGCGCTTAACCTTGGCATCATGTCCTGTCTTGTTCTCTGTCGTACGTGCAGCTCGTGTCTATAAATTCACTGGGGGGGGGTGTGAAGTCTGATGACACTGGCGAGAACCACATCCTTAGGTCTTTGCAGGTGTTCGAAGCATGAAGTGGTCATTGCTGGCCCCGTGTTGCTCAGCCACGAGCTCTGGGTTTTGGCCACCTCACATGTGCACATTGTGCTTGGTTTTTCAGCATCCTTTTGTCAGCAAGGTGACCAGCAACCGGGCCCTGCGTGAGCTGGTGGCCGAGGCCAAAGCTGAGGTGATGGAAGAGATTGAGGACAGTCGGGATGAAGCGGAAGAAGATGACTCATCGGAGTCTGCCTCGGTGAGCACTCCTGGCCCTGTGCTGGCATGTTTGCCAGTGCAGTTATGGTGGGAGAAAGAGCCCGGCAACTTTTCTAGTCTCCAAAAGGCTGGTTTACAGCTATTCCAGGTCCTGTCGGGTGGAGGGGGAAGCAGGCACTTGGCAGGGAGGTGCTGGTCTTCAGTGTCTGCCAAGGGTATGGAGAAACAGCAGTTCTGGTGGGTGGCCCAGCTACCTGCTCACAAGAGGGGCTGCATAAAGTGCCTAAAGAAAAAGGAAGAAAAATAAAGTAAAAAGCACGCCCTGGTGTAGGCTGGAGAAGCTGGAGTGGAAGCAATGCCAGCAGTACATGGCATGGCAGTGAGGCGCTGCCAGCCCAAGGAGGGAGCTGGGCAAGTCTGTCCCTGCACTGGGCTCTTTAAAGAGGACATCTCAAGGCTGCCTGGGGACACCCCTCAGCCTCCCTCTCCTGTGGTGAACAGCAGTGATTAATCCATGGCAGAGTTAACCCCAGGAAAAGGTCCTCAATATGTAAACTCCTAAGATGCCTCTTAAGAATGTTCAGGTTCTGGAGCTCCCCCCCTGCCCCTGTGCTGTTTCATGCGAGCCATTGTCCTTGGGACCATGAACCTAGAGAAAGACCCCAGGGTGGGATGTCCTAAAAGGGAAGATTTCCTCCTGATAACTCTAGCTGTGGGTGACCCTGCCCTGAAGCATGGGGGCTTGCAGCTCTTGCAGTGGTGTTAAAGCAGTGGTACAAAACCCAGCACCTTCCCTGTCTTTCCAGCCCCCTGGCAAGCACAAGCGGGACCCCTCTGAGGCGAGTCAGCTGAGTTTTGATGGGGAGAAGCCTCCGGACTCTTCCTTGCCCAAGGCAGCGAACGGGTCTGTGGGGACAGCCAAGGAGTCTGCAGTTGGACAGAGTGATAAAGTCTCTATTGAAGGGATAAGCAGTGACAGTGACAAACTGGAGAGCGTTAAAACTAGCTCTGCCACCTCGGCCACCCAGGGCAAGCCAGACATCATCTCGCAGCCTCGACGGCTGAGTGACTCAATGGAAGGAGACAAGCAGCCCAGGCCAGGCAGCAAAGACCGGAAGAGCATCGGGGAACGACCAGAGAGCAGCCACCTGGAGAACTTCACAGAGGAGAAGCTTGCCAATGGGAACTTGGATTCCTCAGCTCCGTTCCCCAGCAGCCGGTCCAAAGGGGATTCTGATTCTGGCAGCACTTCAGCTTCTGAAAGCATGGACCTCACCATCTCCCTGTCTGCTGACCTGTCCCTCAACAGAGAGAGTGGCTCCATCTCCCTGAAGGTGAGTGGTGGGGAGAGGGTGTGGAGAAGGAAGGGCAGCAAACCCCTCTTAAAAAGTTTTGAGGTTTTGGGGGGTTTTACCCATTTTTAGCCAAGCCCCTGAAATTAAGGTTTTTATTTTTTTTTTCCTTGAGAGCCTGTGCACATGGACACTTTGGCACAGCACCTTCCTGGTAAAGGGGCGGGCTGTAGTCCAGATGAGGGTTGTCATTTTGTCTTATCTTTGTCCATAGGAGGAGATAGTGAGTTGCCCCTAGTCTGACATGTGCCTGCAGGTGGGCAGCAGGTAAAGCAAGAGAGGACAGAGACGGGGTGAAGACAGAGGGTCTGGGAATTCTGCTTTAGCAGGTTGATAGAGACCATGCAGGTGCCACCCCAGTGTTGTTTGGTGAGATAGCTGGAAAGGATGGGCACAGCACTTGGGATGTGAGAACTCAGGCTTGGAGCTCTGTGAATAAAGACAGAGCTAGCAAGAAGGGAATACATCTCTAAGCAAAGCCTTTGGTGGTTTGTTATGGCTGTCCCAGCTGGGCTCAGGGCAGCACAGCACATGCTGCTTGGTTAAGCTGTGCCGTGGGCACGTGGCACGTCCTTACCTAAGTGAAGGAGAAGCTCTTGGTAGAGCTGCTGCAGGTACATGTGTCCTCTACTGTCCCAGGCCACTGAAATCTAGTGAAATATGATGGTCTGTAGCTATTTTGGGTCCCTGAGAAGTGTGACATAAGCATGCCAGTTGCCTGACTTGTGCAGTTATGCAGTCAGAGCAAGGACAAATGTGAAATCCAAAATGTAGTTTTCTGAACTTTATCCATTGCCCATCACTCTGCTGCTCTTTCCTAGAACACCTAGCACTAGGAGAAAGCTTGCTTGGGCAGGTGCCTCTCAATTTTTCCAACCTTCCATGCATCTGGCCTGGTTCATGTCAGCAGTGACTTTCTCAAAGACCTCCCTGGCTTTTGCTAAAGCTTTCTGGAGGCTGGGAATGCTTTTGAGCCAGAGCCAGCCAGGTCAGCGTGGCTTAGAGGAAAAGGCAAAGTAACTGGAACAATATTTGCTGAGCTTCAGAAGCATAAATACGTGTGACTTGAGGGGGCAGAGTGATGTGTTGCACAAGATCTTTATCCGATTGCCTGCATGAGTGATAGCTTCCCAGCACAGCAACGTGCCCAAAACCTGTTCTTGGCAAAACTTTCCTCTCCTCCTGTCTCCTGCTGTGAGCACGAGAGCCAGCATCCCGCCCCCCCACCCCCAGGAGCCCACAATCAGTGTGGATCCCTAATGAGGGATCTGTGATGCTCTTGCTTTAGCAAGTTACCCCTCCTCACTGCCTTTCCCGTGACACCTGGTCTCCTTGAGGCCAGCTGAATACACCACCACATGTGTAATTGCTCTCCCCAGTTTGTCCTCTAGAAGGGGAAAGGGGCTTTTAGGGTTTTTTTCAGGGAGTAAGTCTCAAAGAGGTGGTTATGTTAGATCATGATTTGAATTGCCCCAGCCAGAACAAACTGAATGGCATGACTCTGAGCATGCTGTTCAAGCAGAGCTGTTCCCCAGGTATGATGCTGCTGGAGGATGCTGGGAAAGGTGCTTTGCTGAAGCCTCTGCTTTGCACAGTGAGCTGTGAGTGCATGGTGGGAGGGAGGGGGACACACAAACAATACATGCACCCACACCAGGATGTCCCGCAACCCCCTCACCCAGGCTCCTTGCCCAGCCTGAGCTTCATGGGGTTAAATTCCCCTGCTCACCCCTTGCTTGTGTTCCTGCTGGATTTAATGAACAGGGTGCAAGGCAGGTTGCAGCAAGAGAAGGGGTAGAAAAGCATGAACTATTTTCTGGTTGTAAACATTGGCTGTTACATGCTTTGTGTCACAGGCTAAACTACAAAGTTGAGGTGAATCTTTTATTACCAGACTTTTTGCAGTTCCATATAGCTTAGCCCAAAAAGAAAAAAGGGTTGTGTTGTTTTTCCAAAAAGCTCCTAGGGTTTTTTTCTTTTTAAAGAAATATCAGGGATAAGAAATCTACAGGTGAGTTAGGGAGGCTGCAGCTGGCAGAGAAAACAGTCAGAAATAGGCAGAAGGAGGAAAAGATAACCCAAACTTTCTCAGATATAACTGTTTCTGGAGGGATCTCCTCCTTTTGAGTGTCTAGCTTGAATTTCTGAAGTCTGACCTGCATGGGTACTGGGAGTTCACAGCTTTAGAGGAACAAAGCCCTTGGGAGCTGGAGGAGGCATGCTGGGATGTGCTCTGTGAAGTGTGTTCTGAGTAGGGACTCAAAGTCAATGTCCCATATGACCACAGTTTCTCAGATTCTTCTCTGGGGAAAAGTTACCTTACAGGAATGTTTGAAAATAGTTTGACTTGTGGTGAGGAGAGGATGCAGGCCTGCTACTGAGGGACAACAGAAAAGCCCAGGGGAAAACGAATACTTCTGCTTTCAAATCTACGTTTGAGTAGCTCCATGAACAAGGCAGGGAGCTGCTTGTTCAACCATGGGGAAGAGCCTGGGGATCACTTGGGGACTGAGCACAGGCCTGGGTTGCAGCAGCCCTGGTTTGCTGGGCTCAGGTGTTACTGAGCGCTGGTGTTACTGGGCGCTGAGGCTGGCACAGACACCTCAGTGTTGGCATCCTCTCATTTCACAGAACTGTAGGGGTTGGGAGGGACCTCAGGAGATCGTGATTTGGAAAATACAGGAGTCTAGCCAGCTGCTGTAGTTCAGCTCAGGGTCGTAGGAGCCTTCGTGGCCAACACTGCTCAGATGCAAACCTTTTCACAGCGATTCCTGTGTTGGTGACCCACTACTGCAGTGGTGTGTTGTTACACAGTGGGCAAGCTGAACGCCCTTGGAGTTTCTCTGGGTCCTCCATTGCAGCGAGCTCTCCAGGGGCTTACTTTGGGCCTTGCAAGCTCTTCTGTGAAGCTTTGAAGCTCTTCTGCCATCTTCTGTATCGGTAATGGTCCTCACTGTAAGAACAAGAGGACTTCAGGGAGCCTTTGCTCATTCCACTGCTGTGCTTTCCCTGTAGGCTGCACGGTTCAAGTTGTTTGTGATTATTGGTTGGTTTTTTTTTTCTTTGCCAAAGACATTTTGTCCCTGGATGCACTCCTTCAGTCTTCAGCCAGGCCTGGGCTGCTGCGCCTAGGGGGGATGCTGACATGCTGTGGCACTGATGGGAGAGGACACGGGGCTCCTGGCATTTGTTTGCCAACAAAAGGGATCCCAGGCTGTGCTTTGTGGAGGTCTCTGTGTAGGGCTCAGAGCTGGTTGTGATTAGAGAAGTGTTGTAATGAGGACCCAAGGGACAGGAGTGCTGAGCTTTCGAGCAGGGCTGGATTGTTTCCCTGTGGCTCTGTTGGCAGTTGCAGCCTGCTGCAGGGGCCTTGCCTGCCTCCCACTTGTAAGGGTTTGGGGGTACCGGTGGGCCAGGTGGCCCAGGAGACTTAAAAGGAACCATTGCAAGTTTCTTCTTGTGTGGATTCCTCAGCACTGCAATTCAGGGGGGTCCTAGCCAACCCCATCAGGCTTTGCTTTAGTTGGACAGGCAACTAAATTCAGGTGGTGGGTTGCCTCTCCTCCAGGTCAGGTTTCTCCAGGGTGGAAATCTCACCATACTGTGGTGTGGTAGCAAGACTGTGTGGCTTGAATGGCAGCTCCAAATCCGCTCAATATAGTTTCCTTATGTTCTTCATTAACAATGGCACCAAAATTGCTGCGAGGCTTCCAGCTGTTGTAGCACCCTGTGCAATAAGCCAGGGAGCTGCTTCATGGTCACCTCCTTCCCTCCCCTGCCCAACTCAGGATTCCCGGATGCACAAGAAGACGCTGAAACGCACCCGCAAGTTTGTGGTGGATGGAGTGGAGGTGAGCGTCACCACCTCAAAGATCATCAGTGAGGATGAGAAGAAGGATGAGGAGATGAGATTTCTCAGGTAAGTGGGTCACTGGGATGGAGGGAAGTCAGGGTGCAGAGCCAGGGCAGGGTTTTCTTCTCTGCAAGAAAATCCAGGAGTAACCTGAAGTCCTCTCATTTTCTGTGTTAGTGCCACTTGGACAGGACAACTGTCTGGTGTGGAAATCACTTCTTTTAGCCTTTCCTTGGCTGTCAGAGGGTGTCTTTATCACATAAGCTGAGCTCTCTTTGCATGCAGGGCAATGAGGGATGCATCTCAGGGATAAGATGCAGCAAGGCTGCGATGAGAGAAGCTTGTGCTGTGGCTCTGTTCTCTGGGGATGACTGAATGGGTCCAGGACTGTAGATGTGCTGACTCCATGGAAATAAGGACAGAAATCTTCTCAAGATGCTCCTCTTCCTTCTGTTCTTGTGTCTTCAGACTTTATTAACATAAAGGCCAAGGGAGTTGTAAACTCGAGTGTCAGTATTTATGGGTGCATCCTCCCTGCTTAAGTCTTTACAATTCCTTTGTGGATCTTACAGCTTCCAGACCTCCACGATCTGTTCTCAGGAAGAGAAACTGCTGTTTCTAACTCTGTTACTATCAGTAGCAGCACTGAAATTAAAAGGCCCTTAAAACAATTAAAATGCAAGTTGTTTTGCTTGATGCCCTATTCTGGGCTCCCTTGTGCTCCTTTGAAGGACTCTCTGAGAATGTGATCTGTCCCAAGTGCTCTGTGTCCCTGTGGCAGCCATATTCCTAGGCCCTAATATCAGATCTATGCCGAAGCTTATTAGCCACTCATTTTTGTGCATATAACCCCAATAAAACACAGGGACCATTTGTGCTAGTGTACAGGGAACTTCCAGGCACAGCAGCTTTCCCCGGTCCACTCTCAGCTGTGGTGGCATCCCTGAAAAGAGGCTCCTTTTAAAATTTTTAAATAGTACTCACTCCATCTGCGAGGGGAGGGAAGAGACAGAGAGGCTTGGAAAGCATCAAGTCCCTGAACACCTTTTGAGAGAAGTGGCTGTTCCCCTGGGGATAGCTAGTGGGCACAATCAGCTCTCCCGGCATCTTGATTTGCACTGAAGGGGCTGGATTCTGGCTTTTTGGAACATGTGAAGGTGTTGATCTGAAGGAGAGATCAGAAGAGAGCACACTAGATTGTGCCAGTCGATTTAGTGGGGCTTGAGTTTGTTTTGAACAAAGAAATATTTCCAAAGTGCTTTGCCCAGGAGTGCCCCCAGAGCGTGTGTTACTCGGTGTGTAATGCTCATGCACAACAGCAAGGGGGATCCTGTACATGGAAACTGATGCTGCTCTTCCTTTTACACAGTAGATGAGTGATGTCCAGCTCAGTCAGGCACAAACATGGCAGAAGGCTTCACGTCCTTTTACTGGATGTGAAGCTGGATGGGAAGTGATGCGATGCTGCAGTAGATAGGTCAGAATTTGGGAAAATTGCCCTTTCTGCCACCCAGGTGTGATCAAGAATGGATGTGGACCACAGGGGCCGGGCCAGTGCAGCACCAGCTTGGCCTGAGCTGTGTTTTGAAGACCAGTGTGTGCTAATCCAGCTGGCATAATGGGCATTTTCAATGCTGGCTGGGGGAGCAGTGCCTGCAGAACCACCTTAGGAGCTTTGTTTGAGAAGCTGTGAATGCTGACAGGCCCTACCTGTGAGAACCGCTGGTATTCCAGCAGTTACCCTAATTAGCATCCTGCTTCCTCGCAGTGCAGTGGTGTCACAGACCCTGAGAGCACATCAGTCAGCTGGCATTTGCCTCCTGCCTGTGCTCAAAGCGAGTGGCAGGGTGCTGCAGGATGGCTGTGTGACTGTCGTCACCTGCTGAAGTGCTCTGGTTATTGATTCTGAACTTGTCTGACTTGATTTCTCTCTTTCCCTCTCTTTCAACCCTCCGCAGGCGCCAGGAGCTGCGGGAGCTGCGTCTCCTTCAGAAGGAGGAGCACCGAAACCAGGCCCAGCTCAACAGCAAACACCATCTGCAACTGGAGCAGATGCTCCGGCGCTTTGAGCAAGAAATGACGGTGCGTGGGAAGGGGAGGGGAAGCTCCTGGGTGTCAGCTCGTTTGACTCCTCTGCAGACGCCCTGCAAACCCTCACACAGAACGGTGTGCTCTGGGATGCAGCAGTCCTTGGGCATCATGTCCAGGGGGAGCAGGACTGTTGCAGGACAGGATTTGAGACATGGGATGGGTTTGTGGGGGACAGAGGCTTTGGTGGGCATTAAGTGTGTGCAGCATGCAGCTCGGGCAGCAGTGGCTGCTGTTGCCTGGCAGGGTGTAGCAGGGGACAGGGTGTTCTGGACTTTCCCTCTGTAATTATCTTTTCTTGTATGTCTGTGGCTACCGTGAGAGAGAGTTTATAGTGCTGTTGTCTTTCATGGAAGAAACGCCTTTAAATAAGAAAGTGATGTGGCTAGTGTGTGACAGTAGGAAATCTGTCGAGACTTTGAGTGTCAACTGAAGATAAACTGGGCTTACATACTTAGTCCCTCCATGGGCAGCTTCCTTTGAAATAAAATAATTTTGTAGATAAGTCCCTTTAAAGATTTCACAATCCATCTTTTAAATATCCCTTTATTAATTCAGGTAGCATATATGCCTGGTAACCCCATTCCCTTGCAGCAGGCAGGGAGCCATCACTCATTTGGGCTCTCTGTTGTATTTCTATGGTATTTATGTGCCACATCTGTAAATTCCCATCTTAGCAGGTCACCTCTCACTTATGAGGTCTATCCACCGCACTGCGTGATGTGCAAATGCCCCAAACCCGCTTCCTTTACTGTCTTGATGACCTCTGGAGGTCCCTTCCAACCCCTAAAATTCTGTGAATGTCCCTGGGGCAGTTTGCAGACTGCTTTTGTTGATGCCCGGGTGTTGCATCCCTGCATCTCACAAGGAGGGAGAGATCATACACAGGGTGCTATCAAAGCACAGTGCTCTCCCACTCAGAAATCCTTGTCTGCAGAGAAATAGCACTTACACTTGGGTGGGTCCCAGTGGGATGCTGCGGATGAAGGTGTAAGCAGGAGAAGAGCTTAACGTACATCAGCATGAGGGCAAGGTCAGAAATGCTGTGTGCTCATGCTGGGCCTGGCTTTGCCCTGTGTGCTTTGTGGGGTGTTTGAAATGTCCCTGTTCAGTAAAGGGGCTCGATCCATGCAAGGACAATCCCTGCCCTCTCCCCCCACCCCCTTTTTATTTATTTTTTAACCTTTTGGAAGGAAACAAAGCAGAGAGGAGGCTGGACTTGACTACTGTTCCCTTCCCACACAGACAAAGAAGAAGTTCTACGACACCGAACTGGAAAACCTCGAGCGGCAGCAGAAGCAGCAGATTGAGAAGATGGAACAAGATCACTCGCTGCGCCGGCGGGAGGAGGCCAAGCGCATTCGCCTGGAGCAGGAGCGGGACCACGTCAAATTCCTGGAGCAGCTGAAGCAGATGAAGAAGGAGGTAAAACTGGGGACTGGATGGGGGAAAGCTGTTTTTCTGCATCTGTTTCTTCTACGAAAGCTTCAGCATTTCCCCATAGCAGAACTTGAGAGAGAAACACTTGTTTGTGCTTTAGCAGGGAGCTCTTGCCTGCCTTTGGTATAAGTGGGTGTTTTCTGTGGTCCAGCTCTCTAGTGACAATAGGTGGGGTTCCTCTTGGCCTAAAGGTACCTGCTGATAAATCTCCTTTTCTTGCCCAAAGGTCAAGAATGAGGTTGAGAAGCTGCCACGGCAACAGCGCAAAGGGAATATGAAGGTGAAGATGGATGACTTTGCCCAGAAAAAACAAACCATGGTAAGGCTGAGAGAAGATTGCCACAACTCCAAGATTGGGAAGCGTGTAGTAGACAGAAGCATCATTCCTCCTTGAGGGACTGGCAGTTTCTAAAACACCACCAGATGCTTTTCAAGTGGCAGCAGAAGGAGAACTCATGGTGCTACTGCTGTTTTCTTCCAGGAACAGGAATTTTTGGCCAAGCAGAAGGAGGACCTGGAGCTAGCCATGAAGAATATAACCGCCCAGAACAAAAGAGAGATCTGCGACAAGGAACGCGAGTGCCTGAACAAAAAACAGCAGCTCATGAGAGGTGGGTGGCAAAGGCTGGAAAGGAGGAAAGCAAATGCTGTAACGATGGGCTTATCCAACACTGGCTCTTCCCACGCAACAGATGCTGTGACAGAGTTGCAAGCTGGCAGGATAGGATTTGGAAAAAACAGCCTTGCCAGATCCTGTCTAAATGTTTAACAATAATAATACTTAGCACTTTAATCTTCGAAGCGCTTTACAAATACGAACCAATTAGGCTTCATAATTGCAAGAAATTATTCTCCAATATGGTTTGCAATCAATATCGCTTGGAAAACAGGAGGTGAATGATCACCCCCCGCATCTGCCACACTGCTCCTGTGACTAGCAATCACTTGTGCTTGGGATGCTTCTTGTGACCAAGCTGGGGGGCAGGCTGGGTGGTCTCCTGACCCTTCTCCCTTTCCCAGACCGGGAGGCATGCATCTGGGATCTCGAAGAGCATCAGCAACAGGAGAAACACCAGCTTGTCAAGCAGCAGCTGAAGGACCAGTATTTCCTCCAGAGGCACGAGTTGCTCCGAAAACATGAGAAGGTGAAGTGTTAGCACCTTCCTCCACAGGTTGTGGTCGGCAGGGTGCCTGGGTGTCTCCAGAAGGGATGTTGCCCTGCCAGGCTGTGGGTAAGGGTGTGTTAGGAGTTAAGGGACTTGGTCGTTATTAGTGAAAATGGACCAGAATGATACTCTAGTCAGCCTACTTACCTAGGACATGTGTTCTGTGCTGTGTGCATTTCATGTATGAGAAGCAGTTGTGAATTTTAGGGACTTTTCTGGAAATTTGTCCCTGTCCAGTGTGTGGGTTGGTGGATCCCTAGAGCAGCGAATGAAGCCTGGCACATCTCACGGTTGTTTCTGCTGCCTTCCAGCTGCCTTCCCCTCTGCTTTCACAGTATGTTCAGTAGCTGCCCTCACTTCTTGTCCCATGGGAGCTGTCTGTCAGCAGCTACCTCCATGCAATTTCCAGACCTGCTCTCAGCTCTCTTTGGTCTCCTCAGCACTTTTCTTGCTGGCCTGAGGTGTCCCTCCTTCTCTGACACCTGTCCCTCTGCCATTGCAGGAAAGGGAACAAATGCAGCGATACAACCAGCGCATGTTAGAGCAGCTGAAAATTCGGCAGCAGCAGGAGAAGGCCCGGCTCCCCAAAATCCAGCGGAGCGAAGGGAAGACACGCATGGCCATGTACAAGAAGAGCCTTCACATCCACTCCAGTGGGAGTGCGTCCGAGCAGCGGGAGAAGATAAAACAGGTCTTGCAGAGGGCACCAGGGCTGAGGCTTGGCTTGGGGGTGAAGTACTTCACTGCCCTACTGACAGAAGGGAGGGCAGAAAAAGGCCACTGTTCCCAAATTTCTAGCCCACTACAGGGAGTCAGAAGCCTTTGCTTTTGTGGTGTCAGGTGTGGTTTTCAGCACTGCTTCCATCGTGGCTAGTGTTGGGAAGCATCCTTGGGGGTTTCCTTTCTTTCCTGTACAAAGGTGCGAGCTGGCCAGTGTCTCAGCCAGCTTCAGCCATCAGAGCAAGGCTGCCTACATGAGCACTTGGTTTTGCCTCTTACAGTTTGCTCAGCAAGAAGAGAAGAGGCAAAAAGCAGAGCGGCTGCACCAGCAGCAGAAGCACGAGACACAGATGAAGGACATGCAGGCCCAGTGTGAGAGCAACACAAACGAGCTCCAGCAGCTGCAGGTACCCATCCCTCCTGGCTTGGTTTCTCGGAGCTGCCTGTGTGCTGATTCTGCTCTAGCTCAGGGAATGTGTTGTAAGAAGTGGCTGCAGAGGACTGCAGTCCTGATGTCCCCTTGCTCTGCATTGAAATGTTTTTGTGGCTGTGTCTAAATGTGCCCCGGATCTCAGAGCTCTGAATGCCTCTGGCTGACACAAGTCCTGTTTAACCACTTGGGTTTCTATTCCCAGCTGCTCAATGTTTTGTGATCTGTGTTTAGAATGAAAAGTGTCACCTCTTGATTGAGCATGAGACACAGAAGCTGAAGTCCCTGGATGAGAACCACAACCAGCACATGAAGGAGTGGCGAGACAAGCTGAGGCCACGGAAGAAGGTGAGTGCTTCCTCAGCATGTGCAGCGTGGCCTGCTTGGCTGGTTGGAGGGGCCAGTGTCTGTAGCTCCAGTACAATCTCACATACACATCGTGTGTGTTCCCTTCTGCTTAAGGCCCTGGAAGATGAGCTGAACCAGAAGAAACGTGAGCAGGAGATGTTCTTCAAGCTGAGTGAGGAAGCAGATGGACAGACACCAGCATCCCCAACCAAGCACGCCAAGTTTGTCCCATTCAGCCCCGCAGAGAGCTCGTAACAGCCCTCAGCTGGCAGACCACCAGCTGGTACTTGCTGTATCCTTCTGGGCTGCCAGGTGGGTAACTTGGACTTGCAAGATCCTCTTGGCAGCTGCCTCTTAAAACAGCACCCTCCTGTCCCCTTGTTCTGTCTGGGATACATGTGGCCTCCGTCCTGCACTGGGGGATGCTGACTGGAAGTTCTGGTGGCTTCTTCAGGAGCTGGCCTGCTCAGCACAACTCCACACTGGAAAGCCAGGCAGGACCCTTTCTGCGACAGCACTTGCACTGTTGGCTGGATCCATCACCTCTCGTGAGCCTGGTGCTCATCTCTTGTCAACTCAGTCTGAAGCAATAACTGCTCTGAACAAGAGAAACAGGCCATGGCTTCTGCCCTCTCTGCAGGGGTTATCAGCCTCTCTCTTCACTGTGGCTGCTTCTCCTCACGGTCCTCTATAACCCATGGTCTGGGGTAGAGCAGTTTTGGCATTGTCTTAGACTAACCTTGACCTTGTGGCTTGCCAGTACTTGCCTTAGATTTATTTCTGTCTACTGTGGCCCTTTTTTGCTCAAGGAGAGACAGTGTTTTGCATCTCTCTTGTCTTTGTGAATGGAGGCTTGGGTTTTTCCTTTTCTCTTCCACCCCATACAGACTATGCAGGGACTGGCTGGATGTCCTTCCAAAGATACTTCTGCTTTTTTGTTTGCCATGACTGCTGGCACCACGGTCCCTCTGGCACCTAGCTAACACTATCTTATCAGAGACTGGACTATGGCATAATTAAACTGTTCGGCTGGTTGCAGGCTTTTGTCTCTTAAAGATGTGTGTGTGCAGAGGGGGAGGCTTGTAACAGTGCTCAGTCCTGCCAGGTCACAGCCTGTATCAGTCACAGCCAAGTGCCTTCTGGAAAAGACAACTAAGGGGCCAAGGAGTGTTATTGCTGGAGCTCTCATCATCACACATGTGCTTGAGATTGCTCTTTTTTTAAGTGCTGGGCCAGCTTGGTCATTCTGCAGTCAGGGTTATGGGCTGCAAGGTGTCATTTGGAAGGAGTAAAGGAGCCTTGAAGCAAGGGATACAAGGGAAGAGGAGATGCAAAAAAGGTCACAGTGACTTGTTACTCTCAGCATTGCTCTGTCCACTGATGCTTCATGTCCTTATGGTGTGCCACAGTTTCTCAGATGATTCTCCCCAGCTTAGAGTCACGCTGCAGAGCAGTGGCAGGTCCAGTCCTCCGTCCTTTCTGCTGTATGGTGATGTGTCTGGGTTGCGCTGCCTTTCCCACCTGCACAGGGCAGTGCTTGGCTGAGCTGCTGAGTAGGACCCAGAGCACAGTCTTGGGTAGGAGGGACAGACCTCACTTAGAAGCACCTTCTTCTTTACACAATCAAAAGGTATAAAGTAGCACTTAAGCTTTTATCCCTGTTGATCTCCAGACAACATTGCTTGCTTCAGGCCTGTTTTCCTAGCAAGAAAAAATGTTTCTGCTTTAAAAAAACAAAAAGAAAAAAAGTCTTATGTGTTAAATTAGAGAGACACTGACATTTCAGGAAACATTGGTATGTGATGTGCTATGCTAGTAGGTACCTAGCTGAAGGAGTCAGGCCCCGGGTCTGTAACACCTCTATCTGAGGAGATTGTTTAATGCTCATATAGAGTTCATAATATGTATTTATAAGCTTCCTGCAAACTAGTAAGAGCACATCTGTTGGGGCCATTTCAAGTGTCTTCTGAATCTCCACCATTAATTTCTCTATTAATAAACATAGCCTAGATGGATGCCTAAAGGCTTGGGAACCTCTGCAGGCAGACTGGACTGAATAGCAGCTTTTCGTTAACTAGCCAGTTCTCCAGGGAAGACTGCCTGTCCCATCTCCAAAAGCACTGACTGTGCCTTTCAGGTGACGATGATGCCAGGTTGTGAGCTGGTTGTTCCTGAACCAGGGCAGTGTGCTGGTCTGAGCCCTCTAATCGTGTAAGAAACATGTGCTGGTGGTCCCAGCAGGTTTGTTCCTGGTCCCACTGGGGTCAGGCTGGAGCTTATTCTACAAAATGGTTGTTGTCACAGAAATCAGTGCCTGGTGCCTGGCCTGTGGTGTGTCACATGTGACTTGCAGCATACTGTTCATAAGGTACCTCCTCCAGCCGAAGGGCTGCGATGCCTCTGACTGCTTCCTTCACCAGCCCCAGGAGCCCCAGCTTGCTCTGGCTATTCTGCAGCCACGAGGAAGAAGACTGTTTCTGGGGGCTTTTACAGAGCTGATGTGATGCCCCCACGGTAAATTGTCCCTTTCTCCAGTCCATCTTACTTGCAGCCTGGAGCTAGCAACAAAGTTTTGCTTTTGCTATACTAGAGGGTGGGAATGGTTTTTGTCCCCTGCCCTTTGTTCCCTCTCTGGGTGTGCTGGGGACTCTGGTACCATGCCCCTCTCATAGAAGAGGGCAGGGGAGCACATCTTCTGATTGTCATGTTTACACGGTGAGCTGTGGGGTGGTTGCTCTGTTCTTCCCCTTTCAAAAGCAGATGTTGAAGGAACCATGAAGAATAAGCCTGGCTTATTTTTGAGGGGGGATGGGATGCTATTTTTTAAAGCGTGGTTTTGAATAAAAAGGGGTTTTAAATATTTTGTAACGTGTCTTCCACGGGGCCACCACTCTGATGTAAAGACCTTTCTAATAAAGTAACAGACTGAGAAACATGGGCAGGTGTCTGATTTCCTACCTGATCGCCAGCTGTGGCCTCAGACCAGCTTGGCTTCCACTCTGGGTCCTGCTGGCTTACAGAAGCCCCCCGAGCCGGCTCTAGCAGGTGGACTTTGCAAAGCTGAGCTCCCAGCTCTTCGGAGTAGCGCCTTGGGTTTGCGGTGTGAGCGGCGCGATCTCATCTGTGCGGGAGACGGGGGAGCCCAGGGCGGCTTCGTTCTGTGCTCAGGTGGTGCTCGGCTGACCCTGCTCGGTGAAGAGGGAGTACTGCAGCCCCTTGGCTTCCAGCAGTACCCTGTGCGCGGCTTTTTTGGGTTTGGTTTGGGTTTTTTCTGCGCTTTTTCCCCCTGTTGAGCTTGTCCACCCATAAGAAGACAGCAGTCAACTGGCGCAGCGCCTTTGTACTGGGACAAGGAAGGTCCCAGGGGTGCCCCTGGCTTCCTTCCCACTCTGCCTTCAGCTGAGAAGTGCTTGGAACCTGGAAAATGTGAATCACAGAACCGTGGAATCTCCTGAGTTGGAAGGGGCACATAGGGACCATCGAGTCCAAGTCCCACACCCGCAGAGGCCAGCCAGGTCAGAGCATGGGACTGAGTGCATCACCCAGGCATTTCTTGAACTCAGTCTACTGACCACTTTCCTGGGGAGCCTGTGCCAGTGCCTGACCCCCCTCTCGGTAAAGAATCCCTTCCTAATATCCAGCCTAAACCTCCCCTGTCTCAGCTTCTCACTGTTCCCTTGGGTTCTATCACTGGTCACCAAAGAGAGGAGATAACTGTCTGCCCCTTCCCTCCCCCTTGTCAGGAAGCCAAAGACCACAATGAGCCTCCTCTTTTCCAGGCTGAGCAAACCAAGGGACTTCAGCCTCTCCTCCTAAGACTTCCCCTTCCAGACCCTTCACTATCCCTCTTCTTCTCTGGACCATCTCCAATATTTTTATGTCCCTCTTATCCTGTGGTTCCCAAAAATGCACCCAGTGCTGGAGGTGAGGCTGCATTCACTCTCAAGGTGAGTCTGCACTAGTGCAGTGTAGAGTGGGACAGTCACCTCGCTGGACTGGCTGGCCATGCTGTGGTTGATGTGTTATGAGCAATAGGCATCTTCCCCTGCCAGTGTAGGGGGAGAACTCTGCTTGCCCCCCCACGCTGCTCAGGAAAGCTCCCACCACCTCTGTAACCAAACACAGGGCCTGTGTGGTCTTAATTTTGGGCTGGCAGTTCTGTTATCTCTTTCATTCAGACACCCTCCACCAAGCAAGGACATGTGATGTGTAAAGGCAGATTTCACACCAGCTCAGGGTGTTGGTAGAGTTTCTCTCATTTTTGGAAGGTTGAGCTGGAGCAGGCCACCTTCTACCTTGGGTTTCATGCGGGAGATTACCTTGCTATTTGGTCAAGTAATATCACAGGCTCTGAGCTCAGATGTGAGGTGATGAAGGGGAGAGTGAGCTGATATTATAAGTAGTGGCAGTGGGTTTACATGGGCAGCCATGTGGTGAAAGAAGGACGAGAGCAAAGCACTGGGGTGCCTGTCTCCTTGTTCCATGAGATAATAAGAAATGAAGTAGCTGAGGACACATAATTAGCCATCTCCTTCATTTGCATGTACCAGTACTGCATTGTCCCCTGGGACACACTGGTCAATAATGGCCTCACTCAATGTATTCCGGTGAAGCAGATGATCTCATGGGAATATTTAACTTCATCTGCATGTCCTTGGCAGTGCCTGAGGGCAGCTTCAACCGTGAGGCTACTTACATTTATAAATACATGGGAAGTAATGTGTATTCCAGAAATAACTGTTACCTACCACCCTGCCCTGGTATAATGCTGGAAATGGAGCAAAAGTTAAAACTTTTCCTGATTTTTGGAAAAGTAGAGATGACAGCCCTGAAAATTTACCAGTGCTGCAGCAGCTGTAGCATTCCCAGCTCTCCTCATTACCTCCTCAGTGCTGGGCTCTGAGCTCCTCCGAGCTGCTTTGGTGTTGGTGCTACGATGGGGACAATGAAACTGGGGTGGGGGGAAGAAAAAGCAGGAAAGGCAGGGATGGTCATGGAGCTGGGACTTGTGCTGAACTGCCTTCCTGCTATTGCTGCAGGAGGGCACTGGAGGTGAGCAGTACTGTAGACACTTCCTTCAGTGGCCATCTGCACCCAAGTTAAATCAAACGCTGTTGTGTATTCTCCTGCTGTATGGGCCACTGGTTTAATTCCCCAAATGCTAGGCTACTCAGGGCTTGAGCAAGCCAGGCCTCCCCGGAGGCTGGTGGCTCTGCTTGTGGATGGGGTTTGTTGTTGCCCCTGTCCTGGGTGGGATGGGGCCAAGTGGCAGGGACACATTGCCCTAGCACCCCACCTGCCCTCGCAAGCACCCACCAGGACTGCGCTGGGCCTGATTTCCAGGCTTGCAAGGGCAGCAGGAAGGATGTTTGCTCTTCTTTCTCCTGTTCACTAGATGGCATGCGCACCGAAACAGCGCTCCGGAGCCCGGCTCCACAAGCACAGCGCTGGAGCCAAACTGTCCCCGTGCACCGCAGTGTTTGCTCGCCCTTTGTCCTGGATCCCCCAGTCACTGTGGCACACCTTCCTTGGGATATCTGCCTCCCATCGAGGAGCTTCACTAGTTTGCTTCCCACTCCAGCGTTGTCCCCCGGAGGTTTCCAGGGGTCCCCTGCCCGCTGACACACGTACGTCAGGACAGCCTCATGTCTTTGAGAGCTGAGCATCCCTTCAATGGGGTCTGCTTCTCCCTGCTGCCCTCCCTCCATGCGGGATCTTTGTAAGGGAGCTCAGGGAAGATGGATATGTTTGTCCTGCACGGGGAGGAGGACCAGAAACATTCACCCACCTGGCATGCACTCATAATTCTTACATTAAAAAGCAAGCAGCAACAGTGGGCTCCCCATACCAGAAGGACAGCGGGTAGTGTTTCCTCTGTGGATCAAGGCTGACAGTGGGGCTCTGCTTTCTTGTTCCATTCCATCTCTAGCACCTGACAGGCCTAGGGATGGCCCAGCTGCGCCCAAACAGCTGGAGCCTGATACAGCCAAATGGAAACCCTTTTACACGTCCAAGCTGATAGCTAGTTTTTCAGAAGTCATTTGTCTTGCTTTAAATTGCTCAGCTGATTCTAACAGAGAGAAGGGAGAGCACACATGGGTTGAGGAGGGCTTGACTCTTCAGTAAACAGAGAGTTCTCCCATGTAGTTATTTTGTTTGGCTTAACCCTCCAAGCTTTGCTTAGGGCAGCAGGAGATGATGGCTTTATTCCAAATCTCCCCTCAGTTGCACCCATACCCTTGTACCACCTAAACTCATCATAGGAGGTGTCGATGCTAGATCCCGGCTGCTACTGCAGCCACACCACTGGACATGTGGATGAGCACAGAGCTCCCAGGTCAATCACAAACCCCTCATTTGGGCTCCCTTAGCAAACCCTTGGCAGTTTCCTTGATAAATTACCGAGGCGCAGCAGAACCCAAGCCAGGCTTTACGTACGGCTCTACAGCTGGCTTCCCGGAGTGCCTCCCGTGGGAGGCAATCAGGTCAGCATGCAAAGCTGCGCTCCGCTCGTCTCAACAGCTCTCATCAGACCTGTTAATTAAACGCAGGAGCCATTTTACAGCGTTAGCTGTGATTATCTCTAACCCTTGCTCGTTCCTGGGTGCGGGTAAGCAGTCAGGCTGTAGCCAGTGCCCACTGCTGTTGGGGTCCAGGTGTGATGGAGTCACTTCAGCCCCCTCTAAGTAGGTTACGGTGCTGGGGAAGTGATGCTGATGCTTAAGTGCTTTCAATTGATTTTGTGCAATCGCTTGGCTCCCTGCCAGCATTTGTAGGCCTGGAGTGGGTTTACGCTGCAAGACATGGATAAAATGACCCTTTCTCGTGTAACAAGCTGTCTGTCTGATAGATGTGATTTATACCAGATATAAAGGAATGGACCAGCAGCATGTGGCAGTCATGGGCAGTATGCAGAAAGGAGCTGGAAAGGTGATGGCAGGAAACCAGGGTCGGGTCCCTGGAGCAGGTAGGTTCCAGATGCTGTAAGAGTTCATTCATACTTCCCCCTTTTGGTCTCCATGTCACAAGTCTCCCTGTGGGGCCATTGTGGCACAGGGAAATTAATTTATCAGCAAGGGAATATCCAAGGGGTTTGTGCACCCCTGAGAAGGGGAAATAAGTGCAAAGCTTCTCCAAGCAAAGCACTGTCTATGTCCCTCTGAGCTGCTTCAAGCTCAGGAGTGTCCTTCAGAGTGTCACCTTGCGGTGTTCACTGTCTCCTGTGGGTTCCCAACCATGCTTGCGGTTCAAAGGAAAGGGGGAGGGCACCATGAAGGTCACTGATGAAGGTGCACGGCAGCATGGTGCTCCACAGTGCCTGGAGACATGTGGGGGAATGCAGGGGGGTGGGCATCGTGGCTGCAAAAATGGGCAGAACTTGTGTCCCTTCCCCAGCAAATCCCCACTCTGGTTCTGTGCTAAACTAACAGCCTGGAGTAGGGATTTCTGTCCCCTTGACTCTGTGGCCAGTATGAGATGACCAAAGCATGAATAGGTATGAGGTTCCTTTCGGAGCTGTCTCATAGACTTCCCTGCTTGTTCTCACACTTTGCCTCTGCTGCTGGTCCTTACTGTGCCAGCTGGTGGCACCTGGCTCTTCATCGGCTGCCTGCCCAGCACCCCAACTGTCCTACACCATCTCTCTGTTGGCTGCAGCCATCACTGCTTCTAAAGCTAGGCCAAACATCTGGCAAGAAAGCACAGTTTAACCTCTTCATTGCTGCTGCACGTATACATCAAAACCCTCTCTGAATCGCCTGCTCTCCATTTGCTCTTCCCAGCTGGGTTTTTATTTTTCCCCTCTCAGACTGATCCTGGGGTTCATGGGTAGTGAGTCCAAGGTGTCTGGATGGTGAACTTTGTGTTAGTGTACCAAGGATCGGGCATCAAGGTCGATCTGGCTATGGTGTTTTCAGTGCATGTGTGATGTCAGGCAGTCTGTGCACTCCTGTAAAACCAAAACACCAGGCGGCATCAGCGCAGCTCTGCACCAGCACAGCTCTGCACGCACGGGACCAGTGTCCTGAGCACAGTCACCCGTTCCCCAGAGAGTCCCACCCTCACTGTTAACTAGAACAAAGTGGCACCCAAAGCAAGAGGGATGGCTGCAGTCATAACATTCGTAACTTGGCCACCTGACTTAATTCCATTCACCTTGCAATTTATCAACTATTGCAGTGTGTTTAGCATGTTTCATTCCTCCTTTTTGCAGTTGGCATATCCAGTTACCTGTTTCTGTTTACCCTTGTGATCCCCTTGCCTGGCCTTTCAATCCCCAGCTCTTCAGGTTACATCCTTCTCTGCAGTTCTCAATTGCAGTGCCCCCAGCTGCTCTCTACCTTAGTCTCTCCTTTCAGCATGTGATGACCAGTAATTGTTTCATCCTCTCTTAATCTGCTTTCACCACTGTTCCACACATCCCCAGTGTACACTTCTCTTACCAGCACAATGCAGAGCTGCTTTGGATGTTTTCCTTGCCATCCTTTGGAGGATTCGTGTATCTTTCACGGGTTTTAAAACCAGTGAAACTCTGCTCAAGCCTGGGCACTCCGCATAGCACCAAAACCTGCACAGTGCTTTCCTAGGCTTTGACTCTTGATTTGCACTTCAAGGTCCAACCTCAGCATCCCTCACGAAGGTCAGGGCTTTCCTGCCAGGAGAAGGAAGGGATGGCTTTTCAGGGCCTCTTCAGGGCCTCCTGCCCACCTGTCTTCAACTCCTGACTGAGGAGTGACAATGGGGCCAGAGCAGGGAGGGGAACGAAGTGCAGCAAGTCCACGAGTAAACTGGCCCCACAGTGGCATGCCAGCAGGTCAGAGAGGTCACCAGTGGTGTGACATCCCTTTCAGACAACCTAGCATCCTTCCTACAGTCATCTCTGTAGGGGCACAGTGGTCTTAGGTTTAGCTGAGTGGGAAGAGGATGAAGATGAGCCCTTTGGGTGGGCAAAGCTGGGGCAGGGAGCTGGAGGGGGGGGGCAATAAAGCCCTAGCAACCTGCCTGCACCTCCATTAATTCTCTGGGGAGGTTGTAGCAAAGTTAACAGTATAAGAAGGAGCCACGTGTAAGGAGCTGCTAAGGAGTGAGATGAGTTGTCTGTGATTAAATTAAATTCATATGAAAGCTAATGACCTGCCAGTGCAAGCCTTGAGTAACTTTAAAATGTAATTAAATGCCCGACGGGGAAAAGAGCTGTGGTTATGCCATGTGTTGAGGAGCTGCTGGGAAGACGGAGGCTGTGGGTGGTGCTGATGTAGAGAAGTGCCGGGTCACTACCTTGACCACTGCCCCACGGGCAGAGCTGGGCACCGAGCGTGGCACACGGAGCTGGGCTGTGGAGGAGAAGCGGTGGCTCAGCTCCCAGGCTGTGCAGGTTGTTTGGGGTAAGGTACTTCTGGTCTGACCACGCCAATAGCCAAGAACGCCACCTTTTTCTGCCCAGCTCATTTCCTGGATCCTTTAGTGATGGATGTGGCCAGGTCAGCACCACCTTGGGGACCGTTGTTATGGGACAAGAGCGGAGCTAAGAGTCAGAACCTGGTTGCGGAGCCCATGCACAGGCCAGCCATACCTGGCACGGTGGGCAAGCCCGGACCCCTTCTAGCCCCCATAGCCACCTCCCCGCCACGGGCAAACCAGCTGCACGCACCCCCTGAGAACCTCTGCCCTCGGACACAGCCGAGGCGCCTT
>VZTU01002712.1:0-78822 GCA_013400835.1 Zapornia atra | reverse complement strand
CTTCTGCCTGTAAAGAGGGAGAGGAGGGGCAGCAAATCACGGCTGAGTCATCTTACTTTAAACTGTATCTGCTGGCACGCTGCAAATCCGAGTCAACCACAAAGTGTACATGTTAAACCTTTGCTCTCTGCCTTCTCGTTGCTGAGCACAAATGTGCTCTCCATCTCCAGGGGCAGCCACTTGCTGTGCCCAGGAAGGCTGTAGGAATACTATGGCCTTTCCTCCCGTAGCCTCTGTGCTGGCCTGACCGATGGGTGACCCGTGCTGTTCGGGCTCGGCCTCCTCTCTGCATCGGCGAGAGGCCTTTCTTTGCTGGACAAAGGTTCAGTTGTGTTGGTTGCAGTGAGGCCACAGCAGAAAGTCATGAATTCCAGTTTCCCAGAAAATTGAGATGTTTCGAAGCCCTTATTGATGGCTGTGGTGGGGAGGGGCTGTAGGAAAGGCTGGCTCTAATCTGGCCAGTGTTGTTCTCCCATCACCTTGGTAATTGATACAAAAAGAGTTGTGCTGCCTGGTACAAAAACTTGGGCTTTTCAACAGCTCTGATTTGAAGCAGGAGGCACAAGCATTCCTTCAAAGTGTGGGGCTGGCTGGGTTTGGGTAGCAGGGTGCCAGCTTAAAAATGTATCAGACTGAGTGTTTGGGTTCAGCTGGGGACCTGGGTGCAGCCCCATGACCCTCGAACATGTGTGTGCCCATCAGTGGCACCAAGTCAAATCCTGGTACAGGAGAACGTTAGCGCAGCATGCTGCTGTCCTGCTGCTTCTCACTGTGTGTCTGGTGGCTGTGCTCCCCTAGAAGGATGTGCTGGGACAGCGATGCTCTTGCCCATCTCCTGTCCATCCTTCTTACCCTGGTGACAGATCAGCACCCAGCCTGAGGGCAGGAGGAGCTGGGTGGGTTGCTCAAAGGAAACCCAGGCATGTTTAAAGCCATTTGGGGGATAGGGAAAATGAGAATGGCCTCTCAGTTGCTTTTCCCCTCAGTTGAGGTGTTAAGCCTCTTACTGGGTGCTACAGCGAGTGCACTGCTGGCCGGGCTCAGGCTAAATGTCAGTTAGAGGGGTGTGCTTTCCCCTTGCGTGCTCTGTTCCCTCCAGTCAGCCTTGTGCTCCTGGAAGGCTCTTGCTGCCATGGTGTTGGAGTGGCAGGAGCCCCACACATCTGCTCCCATTCTCGCCAAACAAGCTCCGCTCGTGTTCGTGGAGGAGCCAAGAGGGGAAGGACAGTGGAGTGATGGGGGCCTTGAATTTGTTCTGCCAGCTGTGAAAGCACATGGCGTTGTACTGCAGTGACACCTCTCCTGGGCTGCTTCAACTGTGCTTGTGCCACTTGTGTCTTTTGGGCTTTCTTTCATGGGTGGTACCTGGAAGGGGCAGAGGGAAATGCTCCTTTTGCAGGTGTTTGCAGGATGCACTGCTCTGGTCCCATCGAGAGAGAACAACTGAGCTTGGGATCCTGGCAGCCCGTTGTCCCTGTGAAGAAGGGGACTGCCATCCTTCAGGCAGTGGCTGGAGGGTCACCCTATGGTGACATTTCCCATACAATACTATGTTAAGTGATTACAGCTCGTGCCCCTCAGGGATGCTGCCAGCTAGGGCTCCGAGGCCATACAGCAAATCTGAAAAGGCAAAGTCCAAGAGTAAAGTTTAAAAATAATGATTCTGGGCAACAGAGTAGCAGACTGTCTTTTCTATGGTCTGGCCAAGTCTCAGATTCTGATAAATGAATGTTTATTCAGAAAAGACCCAAAACAAAGTCATAGTTGAAATGGGCTGAATTTTCCTTTAAAGGACTTCACACGGGATCTTTTTATAGTTTTGTGTTTGTTATTCTCTAGTAGAACCCTTAAAATAAAGCTTTTCCTTACTAAATCCAGATTATGCCTGCTTTTTTTCCCCTTAGACCTTTGATTTTAATACAGCTGCAGTTTGTGTGTGTTTTTCTATGTTAATAACAATGCCATTGATTCACGTCTTCATTTCTAGAATCCCACCCACCAAGAACATTTCCATAGTTCATATAGTTTTCAATGGTTGCTCCAGAGTACAAACCAAAATTATGTGTATAATTACAGGAAAGAGAGCACTGCATGCTGTTTGGTTGTGTTAGTTTATTGGGAAACATGGACTATGGTCTTGCAGGGCTTCCTTTCCCAGCCTCTGTGCACACATGTATCGCTTTCAATAAGGGAAATTTAAACAAAGTGCTCAGCATACATATATTTTTGCAAGCTGAGGTGGCACAATTGCTAAACTTGAAACAAGGTGAATATCCATGCCCCTTGAGCTGCCTTGTTTGTGGGAGCTGCCTTGGGAGAGCCATTAACAGCCCACATTGGAATCTGGTGCCTACTCGATAGCATCTACAGATATTTTAAAACATGTTTGAAAAACACAGTCAAAAAGTGAATGTGTTCTGGTTTTGATGTGGAATTTGTGACGAGGTGGTAGGTGTCTTCTCTGCTTCTGTTCTCTGTAGTGGTGAGGCTGTTGTGGTTAAGCCCATTGCTTATCTGGATGTGACCGTGGGGCATTCAGAGAGGAGTGCTCTGATGGCAAGAGGATGAGAATGGCTCATCTACAGATGCGGTAGTTCTTTAGTGCCATATATGTATAGTGCAGATGTCTTCTGAAGAACATGTGTCCCCTGGGCCTGTGTGTCATGGTTCCCTGGTCCCAAGTTGCCCAGCTGAAGCAGAGCTCTGTGGGGACCTGGCACAGTATCGCCCTGTACGGCTGCGTTATTTCTGCCATTGTGAATCATACCGATTGCTTGGCTTAAAAAGGGCATTAGGGGATGACTCCCCTTGTGCTATGCTGTCTGGGGAGTCGCTGTGCTCCTGGTATGGTGGGAATGTCCTGTGGGAACGGAAGGAGCTGGGTGCGTTTAGATTGAGGGTGCAGGAGGTTAAAATGAATAGTGTGAAATCTATGCAGGGGCCGTTAAACTGGGAATGAAAGAGAGCAAAAGCCAAGCCAGAATGTGTGAAGCAAGACCGAACCCAGGAAGCTGGAGTCTCTGCTGCAGCGAGGAATTTCTGAGTATGGGTGGCTTGGAGAGGTTTGAGGGCTTTCTCAGCATCCTTAGTGGTGTTTTGCTGCTGCATCCTGTGGTGCTGCTGTATCTCATCCCATTTCCTGTCAGCTGGCTGATGCTATCCTGCTCAAGGCAGGGCACAGACAGGGTGTTTGGAGCCCATAGCTGGTACAAATTTGGGCCTGTCCTTGTGCCCAAACCTGTTCTGCTGCACAGTATTAGAGAGCCAATCCATCCCTCCTTCCCCCTCTCCTTTCAAGAGAGTTGGGGCATAAGGGAGCGCCGTTAGCTTTGTAGATGAAAACCAACACTCAACGGCAAACTCTCCTTTGTTTCTCTTCCCTAGTCATGTTACTTAAGGCTGTTGAAAGCCTTAAATGTCATAGTTCAGTGGAAGGGCCAAATCCTGCCTGGTACACAGCCACTGAGGCGGATGCAGCTCTGTGTGGAGAGCTGGTGCTCATACACTATTCCAGCGGTGAACTTCAGCACTGGGGCCATCCATTGCCTCTGCCTGCCCAGAGGTCTGGTGACCTTGATCCCTTGCAGCTTTGCTTTGGAGGGTATCTCTGTCTTCTGGCTGTTTCACATAGCAGTGGGAAATAGGAAGCAAACAAATCCATATGTTTGATCTTCAGTGTGATTGAGAGGAAAGGAAAAGGTGCATATGTTGCATGACTGAGGGGGCCAAGTGGAGCTTGGTGGGTTGTCCTTGTGGTCCTTGCACTTGGAGTAACCCCGTATTGCATGTGCTTCACCTCAGCAGCTTTGGCTGTGTGCTTAGGCAGCGCTGTGCCCTCATGAGCCGTACCACAGTGGAGTGGGAAGAGCTGTTGCTCTCAGGGAGGGGTTTTAGGGAGACTACAGTTGAAGGGATGAATTAGTGGGGGGAGGTGGCTGCTTTGTACTCCCGGGTGGATGGCAGGTTGGCTTGGGTTGTTTGTCCCAGTGATGAAGTTGTGCCTGTCCTCATGCTGCCTGCATCGCTATGACCCAGCTCCTCCTTGCAACTCTGACTTGTTGCTTCTGCCTCTCTCCTCTGCTAAACCAGAGGGACTGTGGCAGCATCCCCGGTGCCATGCTGTAACTGCTAGGATCACTCCTCTGCGCTTTTCCCAGTGCTGTCTGAACCAGTGAGACCCTTCTCTGAGCTCTCCATGCCTACGGAGCAGGAGCGAAGGGGTGACAAAGTGTCTGGGAACAGAGCTGGGGGCTGGCAGTCCCTCTTCTGCTCCAAGTGTCGGTGTCCTGCAGAACAAGAGTCCTGTGCTCCCTTCCCCAGCCCTGCACGCCCGTGGCGGTGAAGGCTGATGGAGAGGGGCCAAGCACAGCAGCTCGCCAAGAACTTTCTTTGTTTCCAGCCACCTCCCTCTTTTTTTTTTTTTTTTTTTCTCTTTTCCTCTTACAATTTCCCACTCCCTTTTCTATATTAAACCTGCTCTGGTTTGGCTCAGTCCTTCGGTCTCTCTGCCCCTTTGAATTTCTGAGTACTCCTTTCTCGTGGCATTGGCTGCAGCCAGGGCGAGAGGCTCTTGCATAGCTTCCCTGTGTTTCAGAGTGGGGAGGAGTACGGGTGGAATGGAGAGGCCGATGCTTTTTCCCCTTTGCTGGCGAAAGATGCTTTAAATATGCAGGGCTTTCCACAGAGAGGTTTATTGTACATAGTCTTTCTAGACTCACGACCACACAGGCTCAAACCCATTGGAAACAGCTCTGCAGACAGCTCTGCCTCTGCTGGAGGCTGTTATGTCTGGCTTTGCCATAGGAGCTCTGCAGAACAGCTGGGGACCTATGCTGATGTCCGTTGGTGGCAGGTGGGCAGAGCTGCGTGTCCCTGCAGCCCTGTGGAGGTGTCTTTCTGAGTGGCCATGGCACTGCTTTCTGTCCTGTCACTGTTCACGTGCCTCTGGTGCGGAAACGAGAGGGTCTTGGTGTGTAGGAGCTCTGGGAATGGCAATGCTTGGGGCCTGGGGAAGCTTGGGGATTGCTGCCGAGTCCCCCAGTGAGGGCTGTGCCATGCCAGGGAGGGATGCTGGTGGGTTGCTGGCTCACAGAGCTGTGGGTGTGCTATGGATATGCTGCTCCTGGGCTCCAGCTGGAGTAGCTGGATGGTGCTGAGCTTGGGCTGGACTTGCAGCCTTGTTCAGCTGGGTGCTGGGTGCTGTGCTGGGTGCCATGCAGGGAGCTTGCAGGCCAGCCAGCATCTGCTCTCGCTCCAAAGCCTCCCTTAGGGGCTTTATGTGTGTGTGTGCCCCAGCCAGGATGGCTGGGGAGCCTTGGAAGGCTCCTTGGAAGACTTTGGGAAAATTCCTCCTGTGGGAGGAGAGAGGCCGAAACTGTAGCTCTCTTTTCTCCTATGACTTCAGTCTGCCTTTTTTCTCCCCAGATTTAAGCAGTCCGGCCTGATTCCCAGGTCCTGTTTAGTGCTTGTCCATAGCGTGTTTATGCAGGGAGTACAGAAGTGATTTTTCTAGGAGGTCACACAGTCTCATGTTTCAAGAACAGGAAACTTCTTTTTCTGTGTGCGTATCTATTCTTAATCCTGTTGCCTCAACTCAGTTGCTTGAATCGTGTCCTCTCTCTAGCCACGCTGATGTATCAGGACAATGTGCCTCTTGGGGAAGGTGCAAGGCTGAGGGCTTGTAAAGCACTCCAGAGTCCTTGGTCCCTCTGAGTGGTGGAAGTCACCAGGAGCCGTTGCTATCTGCAGCACTGAGGCTCTTTTATCGGTCCCTGGAAGAATGCTTCCATGGTCTGACAGCTCCTAGGGCTTATGCTCACTGCTTCATTTCTGCAAGAGGTAAAAAACCAACCCACTCTGGATGTGTGTCTGAGCAGGTCCTTCAGCCTCCCTGCTTTTCTGGTGATGTCCATGTGGGAGCTCGCTCCTTGCCCAGGAGGGTTGTCCTGGATCTCCCTACAGCATTCAGCCGCTGCAAGGTGCCAGTGTGTTTCCCCCAAGGCTGCAGAGCCCTTGCTGCCATGTGAGCTGACTGGCAGCTCTCGCTGACAGCTCTGTTAAGGTTGGCCAAGTGCCATTTGCATTTCTTTTACCAACCTGTCATTTTTTGACAGTTCCCTTACGAAGGTTTTCAGTCCCACTTTCCACCAGCCCTTCTCCCTCTGAGCTGTCTCACAGAGATGCTGGGGAGGGGGGGAGAGCCAGGGTTACACTGGAGGGATGCTGAGCTTGCAGTGCTCTGCCAAGATCCCTCGGGCCTTTTTTTTTATCCTTGTATGTCTGCTTAGGGCACTTGGTTTCAAACATGACCAAGGAGAATGTTGGGCAGTGGTGGTCCTGATGTTAAACTCTCAATTGGTAATTTTGATGTACTTGGTATATGGCCAGCTACTTGTAATGTCAAAAGTCTGGGGAGCACAGGGAGTTTGGGAACCTAATCCCTGTGGTATCTGTCAGAGTTCAGCCTTTTGCATCTGCCGGCTTCCATTTTCTATGAAGGATCTGATCTGCTCCTGCCCTCCAAGGGACAGGATCATGGGGAGTGTTTAGCGTTAATGTGAAGTGCCCTTCTCCTCCAGCATTAAACAACATCCACCTGCACCCCCAAAACTGTCCTGGGTTCCTCTGCACCCCCTGCCCTCGGCCCCCAGGGGCTTTTCACAGGTCTTGCTCTGGCATGGTTGACCCACTGCTCCATAATGGGTGCTTGCTGCAGCGTGGGCCTGATGTTTCATGGCGTGAGGGCAGGGAAGCTGGCAACTGGTGGAGGAGTGATGGGGGAGACTGGGGTGTGTGGTTCTTTTAACCCAAAAACCAGGATTTTGAGTGTATTTGAGTGACTCTGAAGGCTCTGTACCCTTCCTCTGCAGCGTACTGTAGTAGGACAGAAGCCATGAACTGCATCTCAAGGATCTCAAAAGCACAGGCATGAATTTCAGCTGTGTTCCCCAGACCTGCGGCTCAAATGGAGCTAGGGAGGGTTCAACCCCTCTCATGTCTCCTTCTTCCAAAACTCAGCTTGGCCCAGTGCCTTCAGGCATCAGACCTAGCTGTGGGGTTTGACGTGACACGTGTGCAGCAGCACAGGATGGAGCGGAGGGTCTTGGGTTGGGAGTGGGGCAGGGCAAGACATCCTTTCCGGAGGGAGGGGAACCACTGGTTCCCAGGTTTCACCGAGTCAGCTAGTTCCCTCCATGGTGCAGACCCTGCTGCTGGCCTGGGAAGGGCTGTAAATATTTAGATAGCTCTGCCTGTTGGTTTTGGCCAGGGTCCCAGCCCACATGATGGGGTTGCAGAGCCCCCCTCCTGGATCTGGCTGACTGCTGCCTCCCTGCCATCTGCTTGGCTCTCCCACCCCTCGAGGAAACAGTGGAGTGGGATCTCAGCAGTGCCCCCCTCATTCCCAGCGGTGCTCCCCATGGGGGCTTGTCCCTGAGGCAGTGCCAGCTGCAGCCCCAGGAGATCCCCTCACTCTTTCCATGGAAAAGGCCTGCTGGTGGTTTCTCTGTGTTATTTCTTTGAAGGACCATAGAAATTGGAGCTGGAGAGGACCCATGAAATAACTGTTTCCATCTGCCTTCACCCACACAGCTGGGCTGGGAAAAAGCCTGTCCTTGCAGCAACCTCTGCAGGACTGAGGGTTACAGGAGCAGGGGATGGGGTGGCCCCTACCAGGACAAAATTGGGTTGGTTTGGGCTGCTAATTCATGGTGGGTGCTCTTGGCAGGCATGGTGCAGTACCAGGCTAGGAGGTGAACCTTCAGACCAAATGCAATCCTTTCAAAACTATCGTGATTGAAAGTCTCTTCCAAAAGCACCTGAGAAAGGGGTGGGTGGGTGCCTATGGGAGCTTAGTGCCTCATCATCTCCAGCCCCTGTGAAAACGACTGATGGGTGACTACTGACTGCACTGCTTATCCCTTTCAAAATGTGCCCTTTTGATGTTAGTTGAGGTGAGTACCTGAGTTACACTTACTGGTATCTTTTATGCCCCTAGGACAGTAGGAACTGGATTAGGAGTTGACAGAGGCAGAGATGTGAGATGGTTTTGGCCAACAGAATACCGTGGTAGGATAGTCAGAGTGAAGGATGAGGAATATTCACAAGGAGGGGAAGGCAACATCACTGAGACCGTGTTTACATAGATACTGAGGAGCTTCCACTACTGTGGGCTTCCCCATCTCTTCTGCTTGTTGTGAGTAGATGACGAGGGTACCCCTGGAGACCTTTCTGCTGTTCTGATGGGATGTGCAGGAATCTGTTATCCAGAGTCCAGGGAGATCTGCGTTTCAGCAAAACAGGAGTGAGCTCATTGGTTGGG
Organism: Zapornia atra; assembly: GCA_013400835.1. Classification (NCBI taxonomy): domain Eukaryota; kingdom Metazoa; phylum Chordata; class Aves; order Gruiformes; family Rallidae; genus Zapornia; species Zapornia atra. The sequence goes on along the minus strand of VZTU01002712.1, from coordinate 70,502 downwards.
GGAAATACTCCTTCCCTCAACTGCAAAGGTTATAATAAAGCATGGTGTGCCCTCAAATCTCATGCCTTTATTACCCTTAAGAGCTTTGAATTCATTTTGGCTTGAGTAAATCCACATCCTGATTAAAATCCCAGTCTAATAAGCTGTTGACTCCAAATAAAGGCAGGATAGGAATAAACAATGAAGAAAAGTTGGCTCTTCCTCCTGCCCCAGTGGAAGGCTTTCTCCAGGCAGGCAGCCAGCAGTGATATAACTCTAAAGTGCTGTAGACTGGTAAGAAAGCTGGGATATCAGCTGAGCTTCCAACCAAAATGAGCTCATGCTGGCCTGCCTGCAAGTCCTGGGGTGAGGGTAAAGGCAGGTTGGATGCTTGTTAAGTGTCAAGTTAACGCTTAGCTTGCTGATGGTGTGGCGGTGACTGTACGGGTGCTCTTAGATATTCCAGAGGCCACATCATGCAACTTTAGCTGTTTTCATTGCAAACTGTGGTCAGCCAAGTTGTCTGTTGAGGTCTAGAAGCATATTTGTCAATGGGTATTGTGCCTGACCCGGTGCAGAGTGCCTGTCAAGCCATGTTTGGTGGTAAGTAAGCACAGTGTCTGGGCCTCCCTTGTAGCAAATGTCTCCATCCAGGTCTCCACAGCTGCTACAGATGGTGTCTTGTAGGAGCCCTGTCTTCCTTGTGTTAATGTTCAGAAAGCATGGCTTCTTCAGCTCCAAAAAGGGATTTCTGTATGAAAGGAGAGGATTGTGGTGAGCTGAATAAGGTCTGTGAGGCAATGCTGAGTAATACGGGTTTTGTCTGGAAGAGGTTGGCGGTGCCTGTGACACCCAGCCAGCACACTGCAAGGCAGCAAAGCAATTGCAGCAGCGTTTGGGCTGATCATCTGGTTTAAGAAGAGTGGTCATTGAATTCCTGGGTTGAAAGTACTGAAGTTCTTTATTCTAGCAGTAAGAGGTTTTTTCATTTGCTGCCTCGTTTTCCATCTTAATTTGGAAGTTATTCCTCTGGGAGAGGTTGTGGTTCCTCAGGAGTCTCCTCACCTTGGTGGGTCATGCTGTGTCAGCCCTCTGAGCAGCAGAATGACCTTTCAGTTAGATTTTTAGTATGGCATTTGAGAAGGTTTGAGCTCAAATAATTTAGCATTGTGCTATCCATTTGAGTATCCTGGTGGTTGAGTTTGGATACTGGGCTAGGATGTTGGTCACATTCCAGCATCTGGAAACATGTGTGTCCTTCCGGGAAACCTTGTAAAACTCGTAAGGGATTCTGTTTTAAATACCTAAATGTCAGCATCCTAAGACTCTTCATTCTTGATTATGTTACTGAAAGTTGTGGCAGATCTGTTCACCTGAGTTTCTGAATGTTTTGCCCTTGCTTCAGTGGATCTGTTCTTGAATCTGTGGTGGAAATAAGCAGGACGTGAGAGTTAAAAGAAAAGCTGAACATGTCCTGACTCTGCTTAGTCAATCTGTTATCAGTTAGTGAGGGTTTGCATCACTTGAGTGTGGCATCTTGTCAGGGGTCATCTTTGGCTTCTGCAAGGAACAAGCAAGGACATTAGACATGTAATTGCCTAATTCTCTTATCTGCTTGTTGTCTTTCATAGAATAGGAAAACTGGGTTGGGGGGGTTTGTTTTCATTTATCACCAGTAAAAACCTGGTCATATGGTCTATGAATAAGCTATTACTGGGTTTCATTGTGTAGCGTTTTAACGAATAGGAGGGTAATTTGCACACAGCAAGTTTAAGTAAAACCTCAGAGCTGCTTATGGAAGAACGTATGAGAGCTTCAAACCTCATGGGTCTGGGTTCCTGCAAGCCCTAACCCCAGGACCTAGGCTGCTGGTGGGTGGTGATGGGGGCTATGGTTTTGGGATCCAAGACTGGTTTTGGTGGGAAGGGACCCCAAAGCCCATCTAGTTTCACCCTCCTGCCATGGAGGGTGAAACTTGCCACTTGCCCAGGTTGCCCAAAGCCCCATCGTGACATCAAACTTGATGCTGCAGCCATTGGTGGGAGGCCAAGGCATAGGTATTAACTCGTGATGTGTCTGTGTCTGGAGACACTTGAACTGTCTTTTCACATAGACATGTCCTCTCACATTCAGTATGTGCCCCTGTTTAGGGACAGGGACCTGTCATAGTTCACAGCTATCAGTAAGCATTCAGTAGACACCTAAGTTGCAGCAGTGGAGTTTAATCATTTAATCTTGCATAGTTTCCAGTATTGCTGAAATGACTTTAAGTGGTCCAGTGAACTTCCCTGGTTGATGCCCGACTGTGGAGGCTGTGCTGGCAGCTTTAGCAGGGTTTGGGTTGCAGTGCTGGTTGTTGGGTCACTCCTGTCTGACTTCTTCCTTTGTTCCCTGCAGGTGTACATCATCAAAGTCACCTGGTCCAATGGGTCCACAGAAGTCATATACCGACGGTACAGCAAGTTCTTTGACCTGCAGGTAAGCCTCTTGCCAGTTCTTGGGGGTTGGACTTCTGAGGGCCGAAAGCTGTGGTCCGTTGAGAAGTGTGGCTTCCACCTTGCCTTCTGTAATCTACCAGAAAATGTTTTGATCTGAAGAAACTTAAATGCAATTTTGGACATCATTGAAGAAAGCCAGAATAAGGCAACCTCAAAAGCTGGACTCCTCACTCCCGTGCCTCTGGCGGCCTTTGCCTGTCCCAGTGTTGGAGCTTTGGTGTCACTCCTTGAACTAAATGCACACAGGGCTGCGTAGGTGTGTTTGAGTTCCTCCAACAGAAATCTGTGCAAGTGGTGAGGGTTTTTTTTTTGCTGGGGATTGTTGTTTGCTTTTGGGAGGGGGATTTATTAAAGTTAGGCTCAAATTCCATTCCTGCGGAGCTTACACCATGCCTTTCCCAGCTGCTATCACAGCAAAACAGGACTGCTGCTGAAAGACATCGCTTCCCTGGGTCCGGGTCCCGCTGGCTGGTGTTTCGGGGAGCAGGCACTGGGGAAATGCCTGCTGCCCAGTGCAAGGCGCTGCCAGCCCAGAGGGCAGCTGACAGCAGCTGCTTTAGCAATTACCTCTCAGTGCAGGGGGAGCCGGGAAGAAAATGGAGCCAAGAGGGAGGGAGGAGGCTGGAAAGGCAATCGGGACAGGCTGGGATGCAGAAAGCTGAAGCCGGTGTTCTGGGCGAGCAGGCAAAGGGTGTTTTCCACCCCCTCCTTGGTGGAGATGAGCCAAGGGGTCTGGCTGAGCTTTATGAGCCAAAACACAAACTGAGCTGCTGGAACAAGCTCTGTGCAGATGAGAAAGGAAAATGCATGAAGTGATCTATGGACCAGCAGCAGCTGCCAGAAGAGTCCCTGGCATATCCCTCCTGGCCTCTGTGGGGGGCCGGGAGAGGAGCCGGGCACCCTCTGCCTCGACGACGCGCTCACGTGAAGGCGAGCGTCACTGTGGGCTTTATTTGAAAGGGTCCTGTGATTGGGGTGGAATCAGGATGCCTTTCCTGCATCCAGGCACAAATATGCTGCTAGTTACAGTGCATCTGGGCCTGCCTAGCAAAGCAAAAACCCAGTGGGAACACAGATGGCTTTCCCAGGTTCAGCTGGTCATCTGGCTTCAGGTCAGCCAACGAAGCCTGGGATTGTGTGAGACGGCTGCTCACACTGATGATGCCCAGTCCCTTCTGTGACAGGGCACCTTCCCTGGAGCTGTGGACATGGCCATGAGGGTGACAACATTGAGTGAGCCCTGGCCTGGCAGTGAGAGCCTGGCTTTGGCAAGGCCCTGTGCGACCTTGCCCTGCCCAGTCCTGGGTAAGGTAAGGTAGGGTGTCACGGGAGGCTGCTGGTGCAGGCAGGGGTTAAGCTGCATGCAGCTGCTTGTGTAACCAAGGAAATATTAAAGAAAATAAACAGGGAACAGCTGTTGGGCAGCAGCCAGGGCTGGAAGGAAATGGAGCTCAGCACTTCCTTCTTTGCAGCATCTTGTCTTTGCTGGTGCTCCAAGGTAGTGGCCAAGCTGGTACTGTCACTTGTTGCAAGGGCGCACAGTGTTTGGGGGCTCATATGTGATAAAACTGTGCCTCCTTCTGTGCTGTTTAGCTGTTTCCCTGGCTGCCTTGTTCCTGTGGGGAAGGATATGTAGGGAAGTAGTAGCCATCCTTCCTCTCTTCCTCCCCTTCCATTGTGGCTGGGGCTGTGTATGCTTCTACGCAGAAAGTCACTAAAGGCTGTCTGGAGCCAGAGACGCAACTGGCTCTACAGAATACCCTGGAGCACCTTCAGAGGCAGAGGTGCTTTATATATATGTAAATAGCTATTTCTCTATATATCTATATACCATAGAATCATAGAACCATGGAATCTCCTGAGTTGAAAGAGACACATAGGAACCATCAAGTCCATCCCTTGGCTCCACACAGGCCAGCCAGCTCAGATCAGGGACTGAGCACATCATCCAGGCACTTCTTGAACTCATCCCAGCTCAGGGGAGCTAGGGAACCTGTTCCAGTGCCCGATCACCTTCTCAGTAAAGAACCTCTTCCTGACATCCAGCCTAAACCTCCCCTGGTGCAGCTTCATGCCATTCCCTTTGTTATGCTGACCAGCTATATATATATACATATATATATATGAATGATTGTGCAGATGAGGAAGTTTAAAGCAAACACCTCCCCCCTTCCCTGTTCCCTACTGATTTTTCTTGGGGGAAAAAAATAACTACTCCTCTTTGGCTCTGTTGAAAGAATGAATGAAACTGTGGTTTTTCCCTTCCTTCCCCCTTATCACACATGCTTCCTGGTGTCCTTATTTTAAACTTGTGGTGCAGTACAGTGGAAATTGGATTGAAAGGCAAGGAGTGAAACAGATCCTCTTAGCACAGTGGAAAAAAATGCTCTAGGTAGGCTTGGTAGTACTGACTGTTGCAGTTGCTGGAGGCCTTTATTAAATGACTGTTGGGTGATTCTATGCCAATTTTAGCTCTTTAGGCAGAAACTTTCCATACTGGAAATTATTCATGCCTCTGATTATTTAAAAAAAAATAAATAAAGAAACACAAAACCACCCACAAAATAACTGATTGGCTAAAATGGTTCAGCTGCTTCTGAAAAACATAGTAAGAGGGGAAAAAATATTTTTCCCAGGTCCGTTTCTGATGATCTTTTTGATGTGTTGGAGGAAGAACTGGAAACTTGAGTCGCAGGTGATCCTTGTGTCAAGAATCTGTCTTTCTTGTTATCCCGTGAAAATCCATCCAAATTTATTCATACTTAGGACCTTGAGCAATCACAGTACATGAATGTTTGGGTAGAGTTATTTGTTAATTTAATATCCGCGTTCCCAGTGATTCTGGCTGCACTTTCCATGCTCCTGCCAGAAGCTGAGCAGGGTTTTGTTTCTTCAATAGCAGTGCTGGCCACATTCAGGTGAAGGTTGGTGCACCCTCTCTTGCTGTCAGTGACCTCCTGCTAGGACCAGGCAGGAGGATAAGGACGCCATTTGATCCAAGTAGAAGAGAGAGGCAGGAGTAAGGGCTGGTGGGGGTCAGGGGTGGGGGCTGATGTGATGCTGCAGTTCTGAGCAGCCCAGGCTTGGTCATCTGAGTGGTTGGGGATTTTCTCCGGATATTCCCTGTGGGGCCACAGCTGAATCAGTTGTCACCTTCCATTGTGGCCAAACAATTATTTTAGGAGTAGGGCCAAGTAAAACACAGGCACGCTTACTACTGACAGCCTTGCCTGCTCGGCTGCTCCCACTGCAGCCAGAGAGCTGAGTGTCCTTCCCTCCCCAGCCGGACAGGAATGACATTCCAAACACAAACCACCAGCTCAGCCGAAACAGGGTGAAGCCTGGAGTCTGCCCAGTGCTGGTCTCTGTGTCCAGATGCAGAGATGTCACACCAGCCACTTCCTCTGTACCGGAATGGGAATACTGAAAGGCACCTTGCAGATCACAGGAGTGCTGCAAGCTCTGCCCTCGTCAGCTGGGAGTGTTCAAGGTGGTGTCTGAGTACTTTGAACTTCCAGAGCTCTTCCCTTTGGCTGCCACTGATACAAGACTCGCCCTTTCCCACATCAGTCCTAGCTTATCGCTCATTGCTGTAGCAGCCTTTCCAAGAATCATCCTGTTTTCCTCTTCCAAGGGTGGCAAGACCTCTTTTTGCTTAATTACCCATTTTCATCCCTCTGCCCACACCACAGGCCATCAGCTGGTCATGCAGGAGACTGTCACCTCCTCTGTAGGCCAGTGACTGCTCGTTTTGCAGTTCAGCATGAGGCATAGGCTGCTTCCTCCTGGTCCCCGTCCAGCGTTTGAAGCAGATGAAATGGTTACCCTCATCCCTTGGGAACCAGCATGCAGATCATGCCCTGTCCTGCTCTGGAGCCTTTCCTGGCTCAGTGTACCATGCCAGGTGGGGAGACGGGGGAGGGAATGCTTAAGCTAAGGAATACCCTACCTCCTGTACACTGCTTATTGCAGGAGGACCAGGGCAGTGCTCAGGAGTGTTTCTGCTGTGTAGACCCTCTGTGCTCAGATTCCTGCCCTCCCCACCGTGCTTTCTCCATAAGCGTTTTCTGTCACATGGCAATTTACATAAGAGCAACTTTTTAGCAATGAAATTGTAATTCTTAAGTTTGAGACCTCAGGTAACTGCATGATTTGTAGTAAATTGATAACTACATATACTAAACTCAGTTCTGCATGAATCTCTCTGCTAGAGGAAGAATTTCCCTCAAATAGGATTGAGGCTCTTTCATAACACTCAGCATGCCAGATGTGAGCTATTGGGAGCAGATGGATGCTGTTCCCAAGAAATAAAGGCAGTAAGATTGATGCTTGCAAGGATGCCAGTTGTATTCTGGACACTAATTGGGGCTGGCAGGTATGCTGGAAATGTTAGCTGGCATGGAAGTTGGTAATCAGATATGTGAGTGGCTGTCTGTGGTGAACAGAGATAGAGGATCAGGGTCTTGCATTCCTGAAAGATGCTTCCAGCCCTGCCAATGGGGAAAGAGCCATGCAGCGACTGCAGGGTCTGTGGGATCGTGTTGGATGCATTGCATCACATCTTTTGGAAGGATTCTCTTGAAACCATTGGCTGTAAGGAGCCACACTGATGGTTAGAGGACAGAATCTGGCATATTTTTTTTGTGTTTTTTATGGAAACCCCCAAAAGGAAACATTTTTCCCCACTCTGTAATTATGAGCTCATCAACCACGATGGTTGTCATTTCTAGTCTTCCTGTGACCAAGTGTCACTGTTGTCTTGCTCCACTCCCAAAACATCCTTACACCCCAACCTGACCCTTTTACACTGTTCCTGCCACTACCAAATCCCTGTGCTTTGCCTGGGCAGGAGCCCTGCTTCGCATCTCATCCTTGTCTTCCTCTGCCTTTCAGCTGCAGCCGCCTACTCCTCAAGTAGGAGCCGTTTCCTGGCTCTTTTCAGTCCTGTCTTACATTCCATCATGGACAGCAAAGCTCACGAGCTGCTTGTGAGCTGTGATGGAGCTGGCTCTCTCACCTCCCCCTTGGAGCAGGCTTCGCTGTTCACACCATGCTCTGCCTTCTAACCACCAAAGCAGTAGCTTGTCCTCTGGCAGGCAGCAGAAAGCCCCTAAAAATCAAATTGCCGTTTAGTGTTGCCCTTCCTGGGGACACGTTACCGTGGGGTTTTTACCTTTGCACTCAAAAACCTTATCTCTGGTCCCTGTCCCATCTGAAGGCTGTAGGAGGACAGGGTAATATTGTGTGGCTGCTTCTCAGCATGACCATGTAATTCTGAGCCAAGGGATGGAGACATGCCGTAGGCTGGAGTAAGTGTGCCTCCTGAATGGTTCAGAGACAGAGAACTGGAGAATTTTAAGCAACGTTAAAAATGGCTCTGGCTCTCTCCCCGACTCCTTTCTGTATGTGCATCAAGTGTGTTTCCCAGTCCTCCCATTTGTCCATATGTTAAACAAATCCTCCAGGTTCTTAGCTGGAAACTTTTAGCTTTGACCCACCTGGAGTAATGTCATCTTGGAGAGAGTCCTGCAGCCCTCAGGCCAACAGCTTTGTGTATAACACCAAAAAAAAAATAGTCTGTTGAAGTGGTGCCTACTTCAATGAGAAAATTGGCAGAAGGCAGTGTGGTCTGTGCAAGTTGTCTCGACGTGGAAGATGGATTAGCCCTTCTGGAAGGGGTTCTTCACCTGCTGTGCACGTGCGGCTGTGAGGCAAAGATGGGGAGAGGAGAAAAGTCAGTATCTTTGTAATTTGCACTGCTTTTAAATAAAACATTGCACTGAAATGGGCTCAGAAGACACTAGCTGGCATGCAGAGGAGAATTGTTCTCATCAGCCTGTTTCAGGCCATTGAACTCTTGAAAAATTAAGATGAGCCTTGTGTGTTGCTTCCAGTATTGTGAGCCCTGTGCTTGCCTTCCTCTGCCTGCACTCCTCCTCAGCTCTTTAAGCTGGTCTCCTGGCAGGACATGTAGGACTTGATGATCTCTTGAGCTGTCTTCCAACCCCTGCAATAATGTGAACCCTACAATTCTGTGACACGTAGTTCACAAAGTTGAATTAAGTGTTATCTTAATTCTCCAGATGCAGAAAGCAAGGGGCAGGCATGCTGAGTAACATGTCCCAAACAGCACAAAGCTCCTTCAGGTGGGAATTCCAGCTGAGGCACCACTTGGACTTCACCTCTTTTCTGGGTCAAGCCTGGTCCTGGTTGCCTCTTTGATAACAAAGCCTGAAGGCAACTCAGCTGCAGGAGATGGACGTGGTTTTGTACCCAGAGATTGTAAACAGGGCTCTTTTGATAGCTATTTCCTAACAGGACTCTTATTTCGACACTTTGGGGATTTCTGTTTTCTCCAGGGTTTATGGAATTCAGCAAAGTTCTGTGCCGTTGTGTGCGCAATGTACTTTGCGGTTTCACCCCACCATGAAAATAAATCACCAGGACCTCACTCTCAGACAGCTGGATCATGAAAGACAGGCCCTTGCGTGACCAAGGACAAGAAAAAACCCCACAGCTTCCTACAGAGAGGTTCCTGCTACAAAGCACCAGCAGCCATTGTTTCTCTGTGCCCAGCCATGAGCTTAAGTGCAGCAGGCAGCAGTACAGAGAGGTGAACTGCTGCAGTCTAACCTGAGAGAAGAAACGCTTTCCATTAAATGAGGACTACTTCCATCTCTGTAGAAGAAGCAGACGGTATTTTTCCAGCAGTGCATCAAAGATCTTCATCGCTCTTCTCCCTCCCTCCCTTCCTCCCTCCCTCCACAAAGAACACATACAGCCCAATGCACTTCAGCCTAGTTAAATGTTGGCTCCTTAATTTTTCTCTCTCCAAATGTCTCCCATTTATAGCTTTCCAGCACTTGGCAGCCAGGAGCCAGCGCATTCCCGCGCGTGCTCACGCCAAGGCAGGTCAGCGCAGTTATAATTGGCTCTAGCTGGCACCCTCACTAGCTGCTGCATTCGGTGCCTGGCAGCCGAGCGGGGCTGCGAGCTGCTGAAAGCCGTGCCTGCCTCACACCTCCTCCCTGGGGGTCAGCGTTGGATGACAGTTCCCAGGCGGACACCTGGGCGAGCGTGGCAGCACTAGCAACGTGCCTCTGGAAACCCTTTCCGATTCTCATGGCTAAAACCTTTCTCCAGCAGCTGCTCCTAAGAGTGCTTGATGGGTTTTGGTTCCTTGGCAGCTTTTGTTGGCCAGCGTTTGCCCTTTCCCTTTTCTCCCAGCATGCAGCTCCGCAGGGTCTCTGCACCCTCACCAGGTTTCTGCAATCCTCCTCTTGTCTCCAATGCGGTTTTGCTTCTTGCTGGTTTGCTGTGAGCACCGGGGGCTCCTGCTCGCCTGCTGGCTCTCATCTCCCACTGCTTCCATCAGGTGGTTCCTTTCTTGTTCCCAGGCTCATCACCTGCACTGCTGTGGTGGCCCCATGGGAAAGGAGGGCTGGCTCCTGAGACTGTGCTCTGTTTATTCATCCAGGTTGGCACCTCCATGTCTCCTCCCCTCGGGAAACATCGTAGAGCAGCCAGAGGAGGCAGCTTTCACAGCCTTTGCTTCCCATCCCTGGGAGAGGTATATCCCACATGAAGCATCGGTGTGATCTGGAGCGGAGCTGGTGCCAAGCAGAACCCATGGAGAGGGGAGACAGAAAGACAGGGTGGTTAGAACAGCTTAAGCTCCTCATGTGGTCTTATTTGCTAAGGCTTTTGGTAATGTGACATTTTAAAGTTGTCCTGTAATGTGAGGAGAAGGGTTACACCCCTCTCCCTGTCTCAGGGGTGAGCTAATGTCCTTCCACTCCCCAGCTATAATGAAAAAGCCCTGGAAGTTCAGCTGCCCTGTACCTGGGAGGGCTGAGCAGGATCCTCAGGAGGACGGGAGCTTGCTGTTCGCCCCTCTCCTGCCCACCGCCAGTCCCCAGGGCCCCACTGCAGGTACCTGCCTGGATCCAGTTGTTGCTGTGGAATTCAATGAGGTTTGCATGGGTCTGGGCTGACGCAAGCCCCAGCATCTGCTCCATGCTCTTAATCAGCCGCACACAGCTCAGTCTGCTGGTGAAAAGACCTGCAATTTGTATTAGGTGGCAGCAGCCCTGAATCTGAAATGAGACGGCTTCAAGCTCGCTGATAGTGGCTGGGGAGGAGCTGAGGACTGATAGCAGTAAATCCGTGCAAAGGAATCTGCTGGATGGTTAGGAAAGTGTCTGGGACCAGTTTATATCCCTGAATCTGTATACTCTAGTGCTGGCTGTAGCATGTGCCACATGCATAGTGTGGGCATCGGAGAAGTGGAACCATCTGTGCTGTTTTATGGTCCATGGGAGATGGAAAGAAAAGCTAGGAGAGACAGAGGGAGACGGTGGTTCTGGGCTTGTCCTGCCCTTGCAGAGGGAGATGATAAAGCTGAAGGGATGATGTGTTTTTCCTGATTTCTCACTTCTTTTCTGTGCCTTTCATTGGATTACATCAGGCTGTCGCAGGTCTGTCGCGGTACTGTAAATCACTGCTCCTACACAGGCTGTTGGCAATGCTTTCAGTGAAGGACATCTTGCAGTCTTGGAGTCCCCTTGCAAACAGAGGTGTGGACCTCTGCAACGATCTCCCTGGGGTCCTGGTGGGCCTGGGGATAAGTGAAGAATTTAACCTCCTGCTCTCCCTTCCCAAGCATCCATCTGAGAAGGAATGCTCCTTTCCCTCCTTGTTTCCTCTCCTCCTGGTGGCTTGCCTGGCTCCTTGTTCTCATTCCTGGGATCCAGCACAGACTTTTCCTGGGTACACGGCAGGCTGGTCTGTGCCAACTACTGCAAGGCTTCTCCATTTGCCGGACCTGGGGAGACCTGATGGGGAGAGAAGGGTGGGTGTGCAGGATCTGCCCTTCCTCTGTGATTCATGCCTTCCAGCCAGCAGCAGGGAGGGGGGCCTCATTAACCAGAAAACAGAGAGGGGAAAACGTGACATGGTGCCAGCGGGTGGATGCTGCCTGGCTCCAGCAGCCATCCTGTCCCTCTCTGGTGCCATGGTGACTCTGTGGTTTTCCTGCCAGCGGCTGAGGCTTTGCTTCTCCATCACTGTGGGGGTGTTGCAGTGCTGCTGGATACACTGCACCCCTTCTGCTCATCTTCCCGCTACCTCGTGGCTCCCACGCATCCCCCAGCTGCGAGCTGCTGCTGTATCCCTTGTTTCTTGGTAACTTATATTCTGGTGTTATCTAGGATTGCGGCCTGAGCAGTAACGTGTGAAACATGGTCCCCCTGTGATCTGGCAGGGTGAGGAGAGGCAGCATTTTCCCTGTCTGCATTCCACCTTCCTGAGCCTTTCTGCTTTTCTAGTACGATGCCTCGAGGCCTCTGCAGTGGGGGTGACTCACTGAGCAGTGAATTAAAAGTCACGTTTATGGCTGTCTTTTCTGGGCAGCGTGGAGATTAGATTTTAGAGATCAGGTTTGGGAGGTGTAATTAAGGTTAGTGGATTTACTGTTTTAATACTGCCTTTGATTTAAGATTTAGGGGTTTGGGCAAGAAAAAGGTTTCATTCAAATGTCATTTTGTTGGTACTGTTACCACATTAAATTAGCCAAACCAGGTATATTTTAATAGGCAAGGTGCTGTTGTGCACTTTATGGAGAACTCCATGTGCTCTTGTTTTCCTCTGCAATCTCAGCTTGCTGATTGTTTGCCATCAAATGTGGTCTGGTACTGGACCTTTTTGGAGAGGAAGAAGGTACTTTGTTGCAGCAGGCTTTGAGAAGTGCCTCCCTTGATAAGTGTTTTGGGTGCAAAGTTCTGTGGGACCCCTTTGGAGTTGGTCCCCCCTTCCCAAGCTGCAGCAAACCAGTTCATGTCCCTGCAGGCTTGGAGTGGCTCCAGGAGGGTCAGGAATGAGGAAGGGAAAGAGGGTGGGGGTGAGACCTCTCCCTGTCTTGTGCTGCAGGTGAAAAAGTTCAGTTGGTTCAACCATATTGTGCAACTTGACTCTGGGGTAGGTGGACAGCTTGCCCCTGGCACCGGAGAGTGGAGGTCTTCAGCCTCGCAGAGTCCACTTGCCTTTTCTTTTCCCTTTAATTTTTGTCTTTTAGGAAAAAATACTGCTGAAAAAGGAAGGAAACATCACTTCTTAGAAAGTTTGAGTTGTGGGTCTTCATCTCTGCCTTGAGAGTATTGCCCCTCTCTGGCCTCAGGGAGCACCGGAGTCGGGAAACTGCCAGCATCTCTGGTAGGGACCCAAAATTCTGGAGTTCTCACCCCATCTCAGTCAACAGAAAGTTGTAATCCTGTATCTTTTAACTGCATGCATACATGCTGATGAAATGGCTGCTGAAGAAGGCTTGGTGTTTGGCCACGCAGAGTGCCAAGCCAAATGGAGAGCTGCACAGCTCATCCAAATGGTGAGGTTTCCTCATCCTAAGTTGGGAGGAAGTTAGTGTTTAAATTTTAGCAAGGGAAGAAGCTCAGTTCTCAGCGTAAAACACTTTCTGGAATTTTTGGCTATTAATTCTTTGGGAAAAAGAAAAGAAATTACAAAAAGCTTTCCCCTTGATGAGTCACTTAAAACATTAAAAAACATAAAATAATTGTAGAAGTTAGGTTTTACTGTTCAAATTGAAACACGGGTTGAAATGGATACTCCCCTGCTGATCTTTCTTCTTGGCAAATCAGCATTTTCCAGTTCTCTTCCTCTCCCTCCACCCCTCCACCCACATCCAGGAAATAGAGTCCCATTGGAGATTTCCACAGGAGCTCTGAGCTTTCCAGGGAATGGGGACAGACATACCACTTCCCATCTGCCAACAGGTACCTGCTTTAAGCTCCCAAACAGCGCTGGCTTTTTATCAGTCAGTGAACTTGGCCAGAGGCTTTTCAGATTTTTCTCTCTGTGATGAGATTACACTTAGAGAAGAGCTCTGAGATGAGGATGCTGTCAAGCTTTGCGCTCTTTAGTGGTTTAGTTACACTGGAAAACCTCAGCGTTGTTTGATCTCCTCCTGTCCTGGTCAGGTCCTAGAAGAGCAGATGCGAGGTATATGGTTTGGGTTGACTTCTGTGTGCGTGACATCTGCTTTCCCCTGTTTAAATGCGCAGAAGGCAGCAGGGTTGCTGTGCTTTGCCTGCTGCTGGGGCTTCTCCACAGCGCCTCTGTGTTTGGTGGCTCTAGGCCTTGGGAAAGGATGAATATCCTGGGTTAGGAAGGCGTTCTCCTGGAGCTGCATTGCATCTTGTTTGATGCAGTCCCAAGGGCTCCCTGTGGGGCTCCGCTGTGCGGGGCTCCTACAATTCTTCCCTGTTAAGGGCATTAACTCGTCCCTAAGCTGCGAGGCCGGTCTCTGTCAGACACCGTGTAACGGCAGCGTTCTGGGCTTGCAATAAGCAGAGTTTCTTGGCAAGCTCCAGCCTCCTGGCAAGGTCTGAACTCTGGAGTGCTCCGAGCCCTCTCCTGCCATCGTGTGAGTGCTGGCAGTGCCTGGCTCCCACAGCGGCTCTGGGTATGTACTGTCTGCAGAGGCTTCCTGCCCAGCTTGGGCTTTTGGGTGCCCTTGAGCTTGGCATCTTTAAACCTCATCCTTCGCAAGGGCAGCGCGCTCCCCGAGGGAGACATGCTGCTGGTGCAGAATGAGGGCAGGTGGGGATGCTGGTGGGTTCGTGCAGGAGCTGGGTTGCTTTGTGCTGCACTTGGGGTTCTGGGGCTCAACCAGCTTTTATCTGCTAGACAAAGAGTTTTATTCTCAGGTGGGAGATCGTGGAAAGGAGCAAGGTCATGCTATGGAGTAAGGTGTATCTGTATCATATGGAGACCCAGATTTAGGCAGTTAAACCTCAGAGGTTTGTAGTGTCTTGTTTTCTACCTGTTGTAATTGTACTGACTGCCATAGAGCTGCTCTTGATGGACACTGACACAAACCCGAGCAGAATGAAGTCCTCTCTTGCATGGAAAGAAAAGTCCACATCGGCCTTTCTGCTGACTGTGCTTGCTTGGAAGGTGGGGTTTGTGTTTAGGGAAGGAACAGAAGGGAAAATAGATGGTTAGCAAGAAGTCTGATGCAAGAGGAGTGTCATGAGGCTGGTGTTTCTGACCAGCGGTGCTCTCCCAAGTGATAGCACTACAGCTTTTGCAGCTCTGCCTGTAGTTCAAATGCTTCCTCCTTTGTCTCATCGTGTTTGGGCCTGCCACAGATCTAAAACATTGCATTAATTCCAGGGAAGGAATGCACACCGGTCTGCTTGTCATCTGCCAGAGTGGGGAAGGTTTTTGGGCAGGGAGAGGTCAAAGAGGAAAGAGATCATGAGCGATATGGTGGAGAAGTGGGGGCAGGTCACCCTGAGGTTTTGGCAAGCATGCAGGTCGTAGGGGGGTGGCATGCAGATAACATCTCTCCGTGACCTGTCACTGAAGCGCTTGACTGAAGGCTGCCTCGTGGTGTGAAGCACCGTGTCAGATGTGCATCTAGATCTGGTTGGAGCACGTGAGCACAGCCCTCCCGTTGCTGTGCCTCTGCTGCTCAGCACGTGGAATGGGGTGAATGTGTCAGTATTTCTCCACTGTTGTTTCCATTTCCACAACAGAAACTAAATCTCATAACTTCCCAGTCTTCAGAGGAGACCTCCTTTGGGATGCTAGAGAGGAGGATGTGGGTGAACATGCACCATCTTTGCAGCCATCCCTATGGCTGTGCTGCCGTGACAGCTCCAGTGCTGGTTGTGGTGGTGGTTTTGTGGTCTTTGCCTCCATAGCTGTGCCCTGCTCCTGTGGTGAGACACCTTCCAGGGGTACTTCCTCATGTGACACAGACACAGCTGTGCTGGAGGGATATTCCCATGGATGGGATGGGGAAGAGGAAGTGGCACAGACCAGAGTCGCCCCCGGGTGTTTACCGGTAAGAGTCATTTCCCTTGGCTGAGTTGCCATGGTGAATTATGGATGCTGTACTGGTTATTTGGTGATGTCAGTGCTCTGCTCCTGGTGCCTCTATTGAGTGCTGCAGTTTCCGATCCTCATCTGTGCAGTCTGGGACCCAGCCTAAGGCCATCTAGAAGCTGCAATTTTCAGAAATGAAGTGGGAAATGTGAAGAGAATGATGACTTTCCAGCCTCACCACCAATGAATCAAATGCAAAAAGTAGACAGAGGGATCAGCAGCTCTGTGAGGTGGCTCTGTTAATAGATACTACTCAGTGCTCTTCTCCAAATCTGAGGCTTTCTTTTTCCTTTTTTTGAACACTAAACTCTCTCCTTACTCTCTCCCAAATATTTTCTTGACAGGCTTGCAAAAGGCAGGATAACAAATAGTGCTTTTCAGGAGTTGTTTGGGCCATCCAAAAGTGGGTGATGATCCTGGATCCTACCATCCTGGGGTGTCTCATCTGATGCCTTACTGGAGCTGGGTTTTGGGAAGGGGAAGCTTTGCCCTCTGGTACCTTTCTGGGTGCCTCAGGGTGGGTACCTGGACCTGCTCGTTGCTTTTAGAAGCATTTAAATGTCTTAAAACACATTGGTTTAGGTTTTTTAATGCTCTTAGAAATGCGTTTTGTGGGTGAGCACTGAACAGACAGAGAAATCTCTGCAGGGAACAGGGCTTGGCTTGACCAGAGACACATGTATCTGGAGATGAGGGTATTTCTGTCTCCTTCCATGATACTCTCTTTTGCCCATCTACTCCAAATAGTACTTGGTGTTGGTTGCGATGGTGGTACCTGGGACTAGAAACTCCCATCCTCTCATCATTGCTACACAAACATGATAATCTTTCCATGATTTCTGGGGGTTTAAGTTTCAAGGCTGGGTGATAAAACAGGCTCCTTACAATGAGGTTAATACAGGCCCATAGGGGTTAGACACTTGGGGTCAAGTGCTTTGCTGGGAATCCCAGCAGCCCCGGGAGCATGCGGTGCCCATTGTGGTCTCGACTGCTTCATCTGGAGCTGAGCACTGCTGAGACTTCCACTCATAGAGAATCAGGGGGTGCTCTAGCTGGAAACATTTCCTATCCCTCTTGCATCTTTGCTTCTGGAGGACGATTGCACTCAGACCAAATGTGTGGATGGGAAGCTGGCATATCATCCAAGCCCCATGTGCTGGCAGACCCTGCCAGCTCCCCAGATTTGGGACATGTGATTTATGGCCCAGCACCCAGGGTAGCACAGACCTGCTGGTGGCTTGGTCCTGGGGCTGCCTAGGGCTGGGGGGCAGCACAAGCAGAGGATGTGTCCTGCCCAGCCCTGCACCCACTGCCCTCTCCATGTCAGGGAGCTATTCACAGGCACCAGTGTCTCCCTCTGTCTAATGCTTCCTGTGACTTCATAGGAAGTTTCTCTTGCAGTGGCAGCTGCTGCCAATTTATGCAGCCCTTCCTTTCTCTGACCTTGGTTAATTCTTTTTTGTCTATTGCTGAGCGATGCTTAAAGTTTTCCATCAAGTTTTCACAATCCAGGCTCTATGATGCCATTTCCTAGTTCTGAGGAGGTCGGGATTGCCTCTGGGCCTGTAATGTGTACAATAGGCTCAAATGCCTCATCCCTTGGACTCAGAAAACAGGAACTGGGGAGAAGCTGTGGTCACTGAGAAACCACTCAGTTGTGCTGCCCCTTGGCTCCCATTGCTGCCTCTGAAAACCCGACTCACTTTAGCCATTGAATGGGTATTATGTAGTGCTGAACTAGTAGAGTCCTTCCCCAGGCTTCAGCTCCTCAGCTCAGCATCGCTGACACTTGAGTTCTAAGCTTACTCTGCGTTGGTCCTTCTGTCTTCTGGGCTGTTGTGGTTTCAGCTCCCATTTCCTCTTACATAGTCCATGTGGATGCAGGAAAGGTGCCTCTTCTGGGATTGCAAAGAGACTCAACATCAGTAGCCGGTGAGCCACAGCCAGATGTCCTTCTCTTTCGCAGACTGCGTACTTAGCAGATGTTCCCTGAGCCAGGGGACTCCAGGGCACAAGGGTGCTCTGATTTGCAGGAGTGCATTTGCAAAGTGTCTGTTTCTCTGTGCACAACCATGTACCTTGTCACATCCCTATGGAGCTGGGGTGCTGACGGGTGACTGATGGTGGATGGAACTGTTTACCTTTCCCATTGCATTTGGAGATGGAATGCTGACCCTCAGTGGATCAATCTTGGAGGAAGACTCTTCTCATACCAGGAGACCTGACTTGTGCCCCACTCAGCACGTGGAGGTCAGGGTGAGCGGTGTGTGTGTGAACATCCCCATTTGGAGTTCACCACCACCGGGACTGGGGGGCCCACAGTGTACCTGGCTGCCTGTGGTATTCCCACCCACCAAGCAATGGAGAGTTTGGGCGCTAGGGATGAGAGCAGGCTTGGCTCAGACCCATCTTTCCCCCATGGCAAGCTGCTACCTTCTCTCAGTGAGGGGGCTGTTGCTCTCACAAAGAGTCTCCTGTGATTCTGCCACCATGCCCTCAGCTGGACTCTGAAGCCTTTTGTTGAACTCTTTTTTTTTTCTTTTTTTTCCTTTTATTCTTTTTTTCCCCCCTTTTCCCTTCGGGGCAGTGTCAAAGCTGACTTCTCCGCTCTGGATAACAGACCTGTCAGATAGAAGCATGGGCTACGTCAGCTCTTGCTTGCTAGACCACAATGGAGGAATGTGGTTTTAGGCCGAACCCCCGTGGTTTTAGGCTGAACCCCCATCACAGCCAAAGCAAATCCCGCTGATAAGAGAAGCAGGAAGTCCTCTCACCCCCAGCCCGGGACTGCAGCTGACAGCCTGGCTCTGACTTCAGCTCCTGGTGTTGTGCAAGAGTGGGAGAGTTTGTTCTCCTCTCCTGGGTATTTCATCACACCCCAGCCTGTGTTGGTATATCTTGCTGTGGGGTGACATGAGCCACCATCCCCTCTGTAAGCTGGCAAAGATTTGCTTTCTCTTCTGCAGCCCTGCTACACGCCACGCGAGCCCTAATGCTAACAGAGAACCCAGGCTTTAGAGCAGCCAGAGGAAAGCAAATCCCACTGGCTGCGGAGGACTTGCTGCAAGAGTAATCCCATGCCCTTCTGTCTCATCCTTATCAGGGGAATGCATGACCTCTCTGTTTACCATTTCACCCTGACATTTTTTTCCCACCAGATCAGATTTAAATGAAAAATACTTCCCCTCCCACCCCCACCCACCCCTTACACTTTATTGTGGAGAGCAGAGCAGAAGACACAAAGCAGTGCCCCACCTTAATACCTACTGGCACTTGGCTTGTGGGTTATTGTTTTTTGGCAGAGTTCTCAGTGTTTGATTCCAGCTGGGAAGCGAATAGGGCCTGCTCACAGGCTGTTTGACCTGGAGCCCTGCTCCTCCAGGAGAGACATCCCTCTGGTATCACCGTCTGCATGGTGTATCCCTCTGGCATTACAGCATCAGCTCTTACTTGGGCAAAGCCCTTCCTGAATGCTGGCTTCCCGGGAATACTGCTGAGCACATAGATTCCCCTCTCCCTAGGATCCCCTGCAGCACTCTTAATTGATTCAATTAGGACATTATCTTAGAGCTTCCTGTTAACGAAGCAGCTGGCTGCCAATGTGTTAGCTGTTGATACAAAGCTGCTTTTGAGAGGCTCACTCTCCCTGGGTGGCCCCATCGGCATTATCTGCCAATCCTGGGCAGCTCGGCCGTGGGGACAGTGTACTCCCATGACGTGTACAGACCTTCAGCCATGGCTCGCTCCACAAAAACTCAATGCACAGACACTGCTGGGTTCATGAGAAAAACAGCTAATTGATAAGATAAACTGGTGGTGGAGATAAATGGATAAAAGTCCCCTGTCCTGGCGTGCTGTTTCTGGAGCACAGCCGCAGGTTGGGTATGCTGCTGGGGCATCTGTGCCCCAGTCCTGGCTTAGGGAGCCAGGGCCTGGCAGCCGTGTGATCACCCAAAGGAACTGATGAGAAGTGTGGTATAACGGCCTCCTGCATTACAAAAGCAGACCAAGATGCTTTAAACAGCATCCATTCCAGTTTTTTCCTTTTATTTGCCTGTTCTTTTAAGAGTCTGTCACAAATACTTAAAAATGATCCTGGAAGAGGAGAAACAACAGGGTTATTGTTTCTTTTTTCCTTCATTTTTCTTCCCGACCCAGCTGAGTGCATTGTTGAGAGTGAGACTTGGCCTCTCTGTGCCCTCCCGAGCTCGGCAGGGAAAGCTGCACTCCGAAGGGTTGTGTGTCTGTCTGCCCTTTGTCTGCTACATCTCCCCCTCTCCCCAGGATCTTGGACGCCCAGGCAAATCCTCTCATCTGGGAGTGTGATGTGAGCAGTCTGGTTTGGAGTTTGGATGGAAACCTGAGGTGATTTGTGGGAGCCTTCCTGTGCTGGCTGCCTCCCTTCCACAGTTCCTTGTCTGTTGGGGAGCATGTTTCCCAGTTGAGGCTGGGGAGAAGGATGCTCTCCCAGGAAACTTGTCTTGCCCTGCTGTGAGCTGGCATGCCTTCAGTTCTGCAGGCCATCTTCTGATGCCTGCTCATGCATCTATCCCCAGGACTTTTACCCTTTTTCCATCCCTTTTCCAGAGCTGCGCCTGCTTTCCTTGGCTTTCCTGGGGAAGGGCAGTGCTGTAGTCCCCATCCTGCAGAATCAGCAGGAGCAAGATCCATCAGAAAGGGTAGAGGGAGCCTCAAAACCTAGAGACCTGCTAGCTGGCTTCCTCTGTGTCTCTGGAGCAAATCTTGGCTCTGGAGCTGGTCTTTTCCCATTGCTGCTCCGTGTTTTTCCTTGCTGCAGCTTTACAGTGTGTGGTGCTGCAGAGGAACTGTCAGCCCATGACCCACGGGCTGGATTTCTGCAGATGTGTGCTCTTTTATCTTGCTAACACAGTCTGCCACGGTCACAGCTGGCGCTGGGGTTATTTTCTTTGGAGTGGGTTTTTTTAGCTGTTCTTTAACCACAGGTTTATGCCTAGTAAAACGAGATGAACTACTATTGCTGCTGTATTCTCTAGAGCTGTGTGATGGGACCCCTCTGCCTTGCTTCTGCCCCACCTTCTCCTCTTTTTGTGCAAGCTGGAGGGTGCTCCAAGGACCTTGCAACCTCTTTTCCTCCCTCCAGCAACAGGAGGCATGGCAGCTTGTGAATACACAAGCATAATGGTACCAACCCATAGCAGGCGGTGTCTGGTCTGGTTGGGGTGATGCTGGTGGCTCTGTGCTGGGCTGGAGGGCAGCAGGGTGGCTGCAGGGAGAGGGTCCCCATGCCAGCCTCCTGCTTGCTGAGAGGCTGCTGCAAGAGGTGCTTGCAGTCAAGATAAAGGAAATGGAGAACTTCTGGACTGAAGTTCTGACCGCGTTTGGTGGGATCACATGGGCAGGAGCAGATCTGGCCAGCGGCACAGCCCAGGCACGTGCACAGGGCAGAAAACACAGCTTGCACCGTTTGTGCCTGGGAGGCTCTCAGTGCTCCGGCAGCGAGACATCCTCCGCTCGCGTTCGAAGCTGAGAGGAGGGGAAAGCTTCCAGCCACTCCAGTGCTGTGTTGCTTAACAGCAATCAGATGTGCGGCGCTTGAGGCTTGTTTTGCTCGCCCTTTTCAGCAGTCACAAGCTTCCCTGAGCTCTTCCCAACAGGAGGAGCAGGGCCAGAGGCATCTCTCTGCTATGGCGCAGCATGGCTGTTTTGCAGGGTAATGGGGATGTGGTGTCATCCTTTATTTTCATGGATTGAGGGAAGAGCAGGAGGTCTTTGCATGCCCTGGGAGCCTGAGGTGCCTCAGGGAAGCGAGTCCTCCCTCAGCCATGCTCAGGCTGGATTTGTGGCTGCTGGTAATGTCACCGCAGTCTCCAGTTGTTCCTGAGGCCGGAGTAATTTTCTTTGTTGTCAGCCTTTTCAACTTTGTTTTGATTTGTTTTGAAGCTGTAAACAGGGTGCATCTGTGCTTAGTGTCACCCTGGTTTTGAGTTGTCTTGTTTTCATTTTGAAGAGAGTATTTGAGAGCTTCTTTTGGCTTTCCTGTTGTCTTTGGGAGTGTTGAGTGTTTTATTTCTTCTCAAAACGTAGGAAAAATACCTCTTTCCTTCTGCCCCCCTCTCCACCAAACCTCAAGAATTTTATCCTGATGCCTTTGAGATCTGAGGGGAAAAAAACCCACAAGTATGGCATGTGCAGAGGGCTATATCGACAAAAAGGGCTTAGCTCCAGCGTTACCATGCTTTAAATGGGCTTGTGCCTGGTTCTAGATGAGGCCACAGCCCTTAGCTGGGAGCACAGACCTCCTGTAAAATCATGTGGAAAAATAGGTGCCAAAGAACAAGAGCCATGAAAAGCAGGCGGTCAGGTGGGATACATCCCAAGGGGTGCTGGGACCTCACAGTTTGGTCCTGTCTGGACTCCCCGTGGTGAAGGGGCTCCTGATGTTACAGAGCAGCAGACAGGAGGGAGCGAGGGTTGTGTGTTTGGCTGCTCGGTGGTGCCTGTCCTCCTGCCAGGCTGGGCAAAGACTGCCTGCAGATGCCTCTCATGGGATGCATGGCTCGGGCTCTCTGGTTGCATAGTTTCTTCTTTGCATGAAATACTTTAAATATTAATTGGGCCAGAGGAGAATGGCTGTTTAGGCTTTGTAGGTGCTCAGGACAGTTCCTGTGCGGGTTGTATCCAATGCTTCCAGACGTTCTTAATTATTTACACAGAGTGCAGTAGCTCCAGTAGGAGAGGGCAAGACCCATTTCAAATACCCTGGGACCAGGGAGCTCTTCGGGTGGTAGGAAACAGAGCTCAGACCTGCGCCCCAGAGAAAACGAGGGAGAACTTGCATCTCCCCCCCATCCTTCCAAACAAGGGAATATCTGAGTGGTTGGATGGATGGCTCTTCCTCCTCTTCTGCTCTGTGTAAACTGTGAAGCCCAATCCAAAGGGTGTTTTCCAGTAAGACCAAGTAAAGGAAAAGCTGAGGATGTGGATCATGCCAGGGCATCGGTAATAAGCATCATTGAAGCTGCAAGGAGCTTGTGTGCATGTCCTGAAGCACCAGTGCAGGCAGCCAGAGAGAGCAGGAGCTGGTTATCACCTCTCTTTGCTAACTAAATGTACTAAGTGCAGTTGCATCAGTCAGGAAATAATTTATTTAATGCTGATGATCCCGTAAAACATTCGCTCCTCAAAGCCTGTGTAGCACAAAGTGTTCCACAAACTTGTCATATAACTTTATGGCCTTTTGCAGGCAAACATGGGTTGGTGCTGTGAGTCCAAAGCATCTGTAGTCCAGGAACTGTGTCAGCGCTGTGCAATGCTTGAGCTAATAAGCTTAAAATACAACTTTTTTGAGGAGCTTCTGAGATCTAGTGACTGAGGTCCATCAGAATGAAATGTAATAGCTGCAGAAATGCAGGTTACATAAATCACCCATGCTGAGCAGAGTGATGGTGATGGGAAACATCAGTTGTGAGAAATGTCTTGAAAATAGTGGAGATGATGTGAAGATCTTGTGCTTCTGGCTCTGCTTTGGATGTGCTTCCCTCAGTGCTTCAGGTCACTGTACCCTGGCTGGTGGTGCTGTGTACGATGTCTTGGGACACTGCTATTTGGAGAATGAGCTTCACCTCCTCCTGGGGACGGTGACCTTGTGTTGTGGGAGTTAATCACAGACTTTAATCTCCTCTCTTGCATTTCCTTTTGTAGATGCAAATGCTGGACAAGTTTCCCATGGAAGGAGGGCAGAAGGACCCCAAGCAAAGGATCATCCCCTTTCTGCCAGGTAGGCTAGTGGGCTCCAGCAAAAAACATGCTGGTTTTGCAATGGCAGGAGATTTTTCCCAGGCTGTGTTTGTGCAGTAGCTCTTATCTCCTGAACCATCTGAGTGATAACAAGTTCTTTGCCTGCACCGTGTCCATTAAAACATCTGTATTTGTTACCAGTGTACCCAGTGAGTGTTAAACCCTCAGTCATTCTCTCTTCCTCCAGAAATCATTAGTGGAGGACTTCAGCTAAGCAGCCCCACTTGTGCAGCTTCTGCCTGGAGCATCCCCTGCAGCAGCCTCCTTATTTTCAGAAGGGTCCTGGCCAGCATTGCACAGGACTGAGGACGGTGTGAGGCTCCCCAGGAACTGCTCATACACTGTTTTTCCTGTCCTGTGCAGCTCAAAGGGCCATCTAGAGAGAAGGAAATAGAAAGTGAATTCCAAATGTTAAATCAAACTGACTGATAGCCTTGGCTTCCTCCTGTGATGTTCAGGCTGGTTGCCCCAAGACGGGATTTCAGTGGCGTGCCGTGTTCCCATGCCTGCCCAACCTGCGGCCGAGTGTGTGCCCAAGGAACAGATGCAAACTCTGTGGTGCAGGGGGTTGCTTGTGGCTGCCCTTTGGTGCTGCTGCTGTGGGGAGCGGGGAGGGGGGAAGACCCCTAATGTGCCTTGCAAAGATAACCAGCCTGAGGGGGCCCTGGGAGTCTTTCCCACACCCATAGCTAATAGCTTTGACCACAGAGTTGTCTTTACCCCCACCCCAAGTAGCTAATGGGCATGTTTAGAAATGTCACGGTACCATAATCACTTCCAGTGAGTGTCAGGTCTGTTTAGTGCAGCCCTTTGTGCTTGTGCTCTGCCTCCTTGGTTTTCAGGAAACACAAAGGCATTTAGTGGGCTTTACTGTTCTCTGACTGGTGTGACGAAAATAATTCACACCCCTTTCTGAGCAACAGAGTCTTGTCTGGGTTTCCCACAGAGGGCTTTCTAATTCTGGCTTGTCCTTGTCTTGTAACATCAGCAAAAGCAAGGCACACCTGACATGAGTACGGCACAAAAGCCTTTGCTGTACCAGTACTCCTGCCAGTGAGGAGGAGGAGGAGGAGTGGAAGCCAAGTTGGCAAAGGGCATAACTTGGAAAAATTGGACGTACCATTTGGCTGGGCTGCACTTTGCAGAAAATTCCCACTGAAATGCTATTTTTGGAAGGCAGTGATCGAGCTGGGGAAGCCTGGTCGGAGCACTGCTGCTCACAGCACACTCTCAATATTTGCTCCTGCTTCTTGGTGTTGAAATAGTTTCCCGTCGCTAAGAGGCATGTCACTGGGATTTCCACGGGAGGAAAAAGAGGGTTGAAGTTGCTGGAAAATAAAGCCTGGTTCTTGTGTAGGAAAGTAGTCCTGGGGACTTGGAATGACCATCCTCGAGATGATCTTGTGCATTTGTGTCTGGCCTCTGCAGAGACATTTGCCCTTTTGCTCTGGTCCCCTTTTTGCAACAGGATTGAATAATACTGTTCTCAGAGTTGGTCGCACATTGATGTGGAAAATGGCTAGTCCGTGCTTCTCCCAGAATTTTTTTTTGACATTTCATTCTGCAGCAGTTTGCAGAAAGGAAGAGACAGGCTGTTGATGTCTAACAGCTGGCACCTGCAGCTTTACTGCTTGTACTTTCAGGTGCCAGCACAGAGCAAGAGGTGGCGTGGTGAGAAGATCCCAGTATGGAATGGTGTCCTACCTCTGAGGAGGAGGTAGACACTGGAAAGACAGATAATCTTGCACCTGCCTCCTGATGGGGCAGCTTCAGAAGTCCTCTGGCTTCAAGAAGTTGTGTTATTAAGAAGTGGGAATCACATTGTCTTTGCCCTCCTGCCTTTGCTGTGCATCACAGAGCAGCCAGGAGCTGGTGGCTTTCTCTGGAGCAGGATGATGAGCCCTGCCTCGCTAGAGAGAGAGCTTGCAAGCTGCGTCAGCTTCTGAAAGAGGACTTCACTTGGGGGTGAGGGAAGGCTCTCTTAATAGCTGCTAGCTGTGCTAGAGGATGTGCAAAGCAATGTAGTTCCTTTCTGGAGCAATTCTTGGCCTTCCCAGTTTGGGAATGGCAATGACTTTTGTCACTTATGGCTAAACCCAAAAGTCTCTCTGTGCCCGGGGTGCCGTCCAGATGAGCTCAGCACAACGAGCACGGGTCTCTTTCTCTGCAAAATGTGGCTCTAGTACGCTTAGACTTGCTAGGGGTTTGATTATGTTCAGCTTCTGTGAGTACTGTAGTTTGCTCCCAGTTCCATTTTGAGCAACATTTTTAGCATCTGAATTTCATTACCAGCAGAGATTTGGCTCCAGTGGTTTACTGAAAGTGCGTGGCTTTCTGGGAAGCCTGTTGTGGAGTAACATTAGATGTTGTGGCCACTGCAGTTCTCAAAAATGTCTCCTGCAACCCCATGTCTCCTGCAGCTCTGGCTTTCCTAGCAAAACCCTGTGTCCGACCTTGTAACACCACCACAACCTGAGAAGGTGCCATCTGGGTTTGTCTGTCAGGCCTATTTCCTGGAATGGGAAAAGAGTTCCATGGTTACTCCACAGTTACAACATCCAGCCCACGGGGACTCTGCTTGCTTTGTGTTGCTTCGTTTTGTTAACGTTTGCTTTGAGGGTTTGACTTCTTGGAAATTTCTAGAGGCTGTAGGTCTTTTGAAGCAGAGCCATAAAACTCGATCCTCCAAAGCAGAGCAGAACAATCGCACTTAAGATTTTGGGCCGGGGCATGTCCTTCCCCAGGATGTTGGCACCACACTCGTCCCATAGCACAACTTGATGGGGTCCAGTTTGGCCCGGGAGGACATGGCAGTGCTCCTGTGCCATGCCTGAAAAGCCTCTGCCATCTTATAGGGGAACTTGAAGTGGACTCTTCGCTACTTTTGCTGGCTTTGAGCCACTGGCACAGCCTGCCTAGCTTCATGTGGTGCTGAGGATGGTCCCTGGAAACAGCTCTGGCAGCACCCAGCCCATGCATGGCATCGACTGCAGTCCCTGGAGCAGAGTCAAGAGCAGCTGGTGAGAGAGAAGAGACCTGTCATTGCCTGGCCCCAGGGACATTGTGCTGGGCAGCTCGGTCCTCGCCTGCAGAAGTCTACACTAAGGGTTACGTGCACGTTGGCTGGGAGGTGATGGTGTGGAGACCCCAGGAAAGAATGAACTAAGAAAACAAATGAGCTCAGTTGGGCCCGCTGTGTAGGGGCTGTGCCAGATCTTTCAGGAAACAGCTTTTATAAGGAGAGTGGAGCCTTCCAAACTTTGTACAGCCCGAGTGGCCTGGAGCAGATCCTGGCCAGTCTGCTTTGCTGGAAACGTGAGCCTCGGCAAGGAGGGGTTGCCTGAGGCTGAGCTAACTTTGGCTGTAAAACTGCTTTTTAGGAAGCTTTAGCTACAGACAATAGTGAACTCCCAGGAAGGGAGGAGGAGAAAAGAGGGTTCAGTGGGATCATTTTAAAAAGCAGAATCATGTCTCCTTTCTCCCTACCCAGCCAGCTAACCTCCTTGCCATGGGCATCAGTGCTGCCCACACACTTCGGGGCTTTTCTCCCAGGACAACTGTAGGGATGCTAACAGCTCACCACACAGGCCCACCAAGGAGGTGGAAGACAGCTCATGCGTTTTCCAGCTACAGTACCTGACTTCCCCCAGTCCCATTGTGTCTTCATCAGAGATGGGGCAAAGGTCCTAAGGGCTATTTTCTATTCTAGCAAGATGGGCATTTCTGCTGTAGCACTCTTGAGTGGTCAGTGCCATGCTAGCTTGTATCCCATGATCAGCACAGTTGTCTTTTCTGTAGGGTTTCAGCTAACTCTGCTGATATGCCAACAGTATTACCCCAGGCAGGGTGCTGTGCTGAAGCAGTTGCTCTGCTTCTGACCTTTGAGATGGCTTTAAACAAACTCTACACTGCAGACTGTAAGAGAAATGGCCTCAGAAACATTTTGCTCCAGCAAGCTCTGACATTTCTCAGTGAGCTCTTGCATGGATGGGTTGCAGCAGGGCTTTGGAGAAGGTTTTGGGGCACCTTTCAATGCAGTTCCACTCTCTTGATCATGAAGAAAAGCTGCTGAGCCTGATGGGATACCCTGAATTCAAAGGATTCACTAAATATGAGACTGCCTTTCCTCCTTGTCCTCCTCTCAACCCCTTGTCTTTGCAAAAGTGTCTTTTTTGCAGTAGGAAGGGTAGTAAGGCCATTGCTGTCCTGCCAGAGCAGAGAGCGAGCCGTTTGGGGTAAGAAGCCAAGATACTGAGGTTCGCCTCTCAGCTGGGTGGGGAAGAAAAAGTATCTTCTTTTGCATCAGACGACTGACCCAGTGGTGCCCTGAAGATTTTCACTGGCTTAGCCCAGGCCAAAATCCTTCTACTGTATCATAGGAGCCTTGGATGTTCCCTGCTTTCTTTTCTCCTATGGAGATTTCATCTCTTTGCCCTTTTCCTCTGGCCACCTCATCCAGTGCCCAAGAGGCATCCTGCCCACCTCTTGTTGTGCTCTGTGTTTTTCTAGCAGTTCCTGGCAAGCAAATAGGACCAAGTGTGCCCCATCCCGCAGGATCTTGAAGCATGAGAGTGTAAGGGCTTGTCTTGGTAGAAGCACTGTTTAATTCAGCTTCATTGCACAATTTAAGGAACTCTGTGCCTATGCTATGCTTAGGACAGCCCCAGAGGCATGTTGCTGGTTCCCCTCCTTTTTTCCAGGAGATGCACACAGCTCAGGACTTTGCCAAACAGATGCTAAGTGCAGGGCTCTTGGAAACAGTGTCTTCCATGCCTGCTTCCCCATCCCAGGAATAGTCCATGTAGCTGGCTGCTCCGTGGGCTGGGACTAATTATGTGTACATTTGGGGCTGCCTTTTTTTGAAGTGAGTTTGGAACCCGTGCCAGGGAAAATCTGGATGTGATTTGAAAGGTGCAGAGAAGTGAATTCTTTCCGAGGCAGTGGGCTGGGGGGAGAGCAGGGGGAGTCCTTCAGGGTAAAGCAAAAGGCACAGACAGTTTTCTGCTCTTGAAATACCTGGCTTGGTTTGCAGCTGGGATCAGCAGGCTGATGTGTTTCAGGTTCTCTGTCCCTCCAGCTTGCTGGAGATCCACTAACAGCCTCTAGCTCAAGAGGAACCTCAACCATTTTTCTGGTTAAAACACTTCTGCCTCAGTTTTTTCAGCCCCTTACTCTCCAGCTTCTTCAGCTCTGCCTTGAGAAATCCCACGGGAGGGAATAATTTGCAGAGCCCTGTTTCCCTACCTGTTTGGTGAGATTAACCACTCCTGTGGTCTGCCTGCTCTATTTCATGCTGCCAGAGACCCGAATTCCTTATCAGCCCATTCCCTGAGCTGTCCTCTGACACTTTGCAGACCTTGATGAATGGCTGAGCCAAGGGGGCCGCACTGCATACATCGCTTTGCAGCCCCAGCCCCTGAGCTGCTGCTCTCAGTCATTGGATAAAGCAGCAGCTTTGATTAGCCACAAAGAGGAGGTCTTCTAGTCCTGGGAGAGCAGAAACTTTCTGGCATCAGCAGAGTTTTCCTGGGCAGAGCATCTTCAGTGGAGCTTCTCTGTGTGATGCCAGCTCTTCTCTATGGGGAAGAGAGCTCATGCCTAGGTGGGGTGACCTGTAGTGGGTGGCGGGCACCAGCCTCCTCCTGCTGCCCAGTTGGGTACGAGGCAGCACACCAATGGTATCTCTGCTCTTGAAGCCCAGTGATGTGCAGTTCCAGTGCAGAAGGGCAACTTCTGCTCCAGTGGTTGGATAGGGAGTAAAAGCCATGGATATTGTTCCCCTATGTCCTGGCCAGACTGTTACAAGTGAAGGGACTGTCACAGTGGAGTTTTGTGGGGGAAGGAGTGCAGGAATTGTGGCAAGGGAAGGATTTAAGGAGGGATTTGAAGGAAACCATACCAGTGGAAACCATGCCATGCCATGCCAAACTCTCCCCTAGGGTGAGATACAGCATGGGACAGTTGGGACAGAAGCTGTTGTGGGACAGTGCTGGCTAGCCTGAGCTTCACAGCAATGCACTGGATGGTTTTGCTGCTATTCATTATGTTGGATGAAATCTTTCTAATGTGTGGTGGACTTCTGGCCACAGTGGATGGATATACATAGCAGTAGTGGAGAGAGAGGAGCGTGCCTGTGGATGAAGGGAAGAAAGGAGGAGTGCAGATGAGTTGGTGGGACACAGAGCTTTGTAGCTGGGGAGCTTCACATCCCAGAAGGTTGTGAGCTCTATCCACTGACTGATGGAGTTGCAAAACAGCATCGAGGTGCTCTGCTGTGGTTTTCCAGGTTTCGTGCTCAGCAGAGTGAAGACCACTGCCAGCTCCCTGCCATCAGCCCAATGCTCAGGGCAATGAGAGAGAGGACACAGAAGCACTGGGACAGTTTGAGCACCAGAGCTGAGCAGGTGGTTCCAGGTGGGTCAAAATGGGAGGGAAGGAAGGGGTCACACAGGGGAAGGGAAAAGCAGGCATGGGTGCCCATAGCTGTCTGTCCAGACTGTTTGCAAGGTCTCCTCCTGTCTGCTCTGCTGCTGCCCATCTGGGGGAATGGAATGCTTGCTGCTGACTCAGAAGGCCTTTGGATGTGGTCAGACATTGGCTTTGTGGTAGCTTGAGATCTTTTCTTAGGTTGTCCCCCTCCCCAGTCCCCTCCTGAGAACTGGCTGTTGCCCCCAGTGCTGAAGTGCCTGTGCTGGTATTTGCTTGTCTGTAAAACAAACCAGAGTCAGCAAGGAGATAAAACGAGTATACAGGCACTGTAGTTGGCAAGGGAACCTGGAGACGTGGCTTCTGCCACTTTTTTACTCTTGAATTCATCTTTTCTTTGGGTAGATAAAAGCCTGGGTTGCATGGAAGCAAGCAGTCTCTGAAGAGCACAGCTGGCTTTGGCCGCAGCCCAGACATTGGAAGGGCACGGTGCTTCTCCTGCATTGGGCTGGGGGCCAGGGCAAGAGCAGTGGGGTGAGAATTAGCATCATGTTAGAAATCCCTTGGGACTTCTTCCCCATGCTGAATCCTCTGCCAAGGGCTGTCATTCATACACTGCCCTTTTCCTGGGATGTTGGCAGGGGCCTTTTCCTGGACGTTGCTGTGGCAGAGACCCTCTACCTGCCCCAGCCACATGCATGTTGTGTGTAAACCACTGGGTGGTTCCTGAAAGCACTGCATAAAATGCTGGATGCTTCCATTATTTTTGGCTGGTGAAATTAAAGTTTGACTCTGATGTCCTTTTGGTGTGAATATTTATGACAACTTGTTTTTTAAAGAAATGAAACCAATCCTTGCTACTCCAAGGCAACCCTACAGTAATAATCTGTTCTGTATTGTTTAACTTCCCCCCAGTCACTCTAACGAGCCAATGAGCATATGAAACGTGCTCCCAGGTGTAGCTGGAGAGATGTAGGCAGGGAACAGTGCAGAGAGACTTCAGTTGCTTTGATTTTTAAACTATTTTGTATATTCCTGCGCTCTCCCTTTGGGTTTTATTCCCTCTCACTTTAAGGGATGAGTTGTGTTGGTCAGACTTCTCCAGTCAGAGTGCTGGTGGAGAACAATAATGGTGCCACATTGCACTTAAGAGCAGATACCTGCACAGCCCCTAACTGCTGCTGAGGAACAGGGGGAGGACAACAAATGCATAGCTACCAAAGCGCAGGCAATGCTTCAGTGCATCTACAGTTATATCAATACAATATATAATAAATATATTCCCTGAGATAAAGTGTCATATGTCCTACTGAAGCAAGACCACTTACTAAATAGGAACTGTACACAGAGTGTCTTCAGAGCCATTGTCCTCCTCGCAGGCATCGCTTTTTTCCCTGTGGGTATTTACGGGTTTTCAAGATCTAGAAAAAGCAGACAGCATGTCCTGGAGCCTGGGTACTTCTTGTGCAGGGAGACTTGCCAGGGCAGCCACTCCATAGTGGTGCTTTATCTCCGTCTCCTTTTTCCAAAATCAACTTACTTGACACGTTCCCAGGTGATAAATGTTTGGTCTACTCACAGCTCGCTTTGTGTGTGTAAAGAACAGTGTGTTTTACTGTACTTCCTTGTGCAATGATTTTGTTGTGCCAGAAGGGAGGAGGACTCCTTGTTCTGATTGCTGATGCATAATATTCTGTATGTAAATAAGAAAATGTAGTGATTTCTGAGTGTTTGAGTTGTGGCAGGAGTGAGAAGCTGGTGAAGTGGAGCCTGAGCAGTAATGATCTTACCAGCCGATGGAAAACCCCACTAGGCAGTGAGATGTGCAGAACTGCCTTCCTTCACACGTCTCTCCCTCTGAGTTCCTCACACTGATGGTCAGGCAGAGGGCAGGAGCAGTGCGATGAGGCTGTTCGGAGTAAAGTGAGTCTTGCCAGAGGCTGTTCTTAAACAAAGCATGGAGCTGGTAGTTACTTTACTCATGCTGAGTTTGCAGCATCCAGGTGTCAAGGATCTGAACTGCATCAAGGCTGTCCTTGCTCTGGCTAGATACCACGAAGGCAGCTGGGATTGCTCCCCTTTTGCTGTGGCTGTACATTGCTCACGTGGAAGGTTTACTGAGTCAACAGTCCAGCAACTGGGAAACTTCATGAGGGAAAATCCATCCTGAGACCTTCCCCCCCTTTTCTGCTGGCTTCATTCTCTGCAGATGTTTCTCCTCAGTATGGTGCATGGCTTGTCCTTGCCTGGAGGTAGGTTATGCTGTGCCAGAGCTGGGCCAGCGACTGAGCCCTTCTCTGCACAGTACCTGTCTGTCAGGCTGCTCATTGGAAGAGGCCAGGCCAGGAATTCAGCAATTATCCAGTGCAGTCCTCAGACTTGAATTCTGTCTTGCCTTGGCCCGTCTGTCCATTGCTTTGCCATGTATTTCCTCTGGGATCTAGAAGAGCTAATCCCGAGCCTTCTCCTCCCCTTCAGCATGAGGAGTATCTGCTGTGGGCAGGAGGAAGAGTCTCCACCTGGACGATTAGCAGGGCAGTAAGCCAGGTATGAGACTGAGAGTCATTACTAGCTCCTGGAGGCAGCCAAAACTGGAGGAGAGTGGAGAACCCTTAGAACAAGGTGTGGGTGGTGAGCACCATTGCCTTTGCTGTGTCCCCTGGAGCAATAGCCATGAAGGGTACAGATATGAGATGATTAGTGTTACGTTTTTCTCTTGCAGTATATGGTCTTTGGCCACGTGAACAGTCCCAGTGGGCAGAGCTCTTGGTCCCATTTTGCAGATACAATCCAAGGAAAATATGCCCAGGAAAATGTTGCCTCTCAGTGACCCTGCAAGTTGCCCATCATCCCCTTGCAGGAAGGAGAGGGTTTCCTGCTTTCTCTTGCCTTTCGAGTCAAGGATTTATATGGCTGTATTTGACAGTGCTGAAGGTCTGCAATTATGTTAATCAGGCATTTTGACCGAAAACCAGATTTTTTCTTAGAAAATAAACTTCCTTGTTGAAAAATACGAGATCTGGAGCAAATCGGGAGAGGAGCCGGATTTCCTGCTGGTTCATATGCTCTGTGCCTTGGCTAATTTAAGATTCCTTCAGTTGTTGTGATGTATTTGTTCCCCCAAACTATATTCTTTTTATTATTATTCACTAGCATCTGTTTGTTAAACATTTAAATATTCCCACACCCAGAGCTTATTATTTGAGACATTCATAATGTACCCACCCATCAGTGATTTCATTCTGGCAGACATAAAACCAAAACAGCTATTCCTTACAACTGCCAACAAAACTATTGTGATCCATTAATCTTTTCTAAAAGCATCAGTCAAATAGAAACCTATGCAGCAAATATGCCACGATTACTGATGAGAAAGGAAAACTGTTGATCATTTGCTTGTCTGATGGAAAATAATTGCTATAGGCAAGGAAAGGAGCTCCAACCTAGTTGTCGCTCCCAGTCTTTCCAGAAAGCCTCTGCATTCCCAGGCTATTCACCCTCAAAATCTGAAAGACAGATTGAATAGAGGGGTGGGCTGGGTTTTTTTTTTCACTGTAGCATAAAGGCTGCCAGACTTGGCTCTGGCAGGCTGCGAGAAGGAATGCATTTCAGAGCAGAGCATTTCCCACCATGAATGTCTCAGCCCCTCGCTGTCAGCAGGACATAAATGAGAAGTGATCCTTCTGGTATGAGCTGGCCTGACCCTTTGCATTTCACCGGAGGGCAAGTACTGAGCTGGTACTGAGTGTAATTCCATGTGCTCCCTCGGACAGTCCAGTTTTTAAGTCATTCTGCATTGACTGAGCCTAGCAGGAGATTTGGTTCAGCCATAAAGTTCTGATTCATACTCCTTGCAGGCTGAAGGTGGGTTGGCTTAGTTCATCTCTGCTTAAAAAATGCATTGGCAGGCTGCGTAGGTCAGGCATGTTCCAGATTCTGGACAAGTCAAGGAGAAGTGTGGGGTGACCCAGCCCTGGTTTTGAAGTTGTGACAAGCCTGTGGCCATTGTAACATGTCCTGTTCTCAGGTAGCTTGGTAGTGTCCAGCAGTCCTGCAGCTCCTCCGAAGGCTTGCCCTAGGGCCTGAAGCTAGCCACGGTGCAGCGAAGGGCTGTGTGGCTCTCCAGAGTGTTCTTCTCTGTTCTCATGTTGCTTGCAAAGAGGATGTGTTGGTATTTGGTTGTGAGGGGAGTTTGGCTTCTGGGTTGCCCCGTGGTGGCCCCTTTGATAAGTGAAGGGACTGTATGGAAAGACACATCAGTTGCTCTCCCTGGGGTTGGTGGTGGGATCGGAAACCCAAGCAGGGACAAAAAGAGACTTTCCAGGAGGAACATGAGAAAACTTCATCACCACCCACTCCCCCAAAACACAATTTTCCAGGTGATTGTGTTGCAAAGCAGTGCCAGTTCCTGGTGCTTTGGGAGGTGCTGCTCTGAAATCCTACCATGTACCAGCCCTTTTGATCACCGAGTCTCTGTGTGTATCTGTTTCGCTGTCTGCTAATGGCTTTTGTCTCGTTAAATGCCAGAGAGGCTGTTCTCTGCACAAGCAGCTTGAAGCATTTAGGACTCATTAGATTTCAAAGGCAAGAGGCCTGCACCACAAGCCAGAGGGGAGGAAATGGAGTGGCAAGAGGATCCCGTTAATGGAGAACACAAATAAACCCCAGACAGAAGGAAAATCCTATAGGACTGACTCAGAGCTGCAGTCCCGACACTGACACTGTGGCTTTGAGGACCAGTTCGACACAGGAGTTGCACAGAGAGAAACCCTCTGGCTTGGCTTCAGCCCATGCTAGGCCTGGATGCTCTGAGTATTCCTGGAGCATGCAGCAAAGGTCCCACCTGCACCGCCAGTCGCAGGGATGTCTGCTTTCCTGGCCAGCACTAGCATCTGCCCATGGGTCTGTACACCCGGGACTTGCATGCCCAGCAGACTGTAAGGTGTCAGGCGTGTGCTTTGGTAGAGGCGGCTCCTCTGGCGTGGCCACACTGGTGATGGGAGATGGGGATACACTTTGCTGGTAATTTTCTTCTTCTCTCTCCTCACCACTTTAAACATGCTTTATTCTGATACAGTATTGAATCTACCAGAGGGTGATTTTTTTTTTTTTAGGTACGATGCTTCTGGCAAGAAGAGGATGTGAAGGGAATAGGTTCTGACAGAGTGATTTAAAAGAGCTTTCCTGGGTGTTGTACTGACCTGCTTTTCTCTCTCCATCTCTCCTGTTTCAGGGAAGATCCTCTTCCGCCGGAGTCACATCCGTGATGTTGCAGTCAAGCGCCTGATACCCATTGATGAATACTGCAAGGTAAGGGGAGGTTTCTAGCATCAACTAAAGATGAAGCCACCTGAATCCGGCTCAATCTGGTTTGACTGATAGTATATAACGGTGTGCCAGTGCTGGGAGAACAGGAGGAGAAGGCTGTCATGGAATGATGGGGATAGAGTGCAAGGTATGCTTGGGCCTGTGTGCTCCATACAGCATGGGGGACTGATGGTGCAATAACCACTTGGCTCCAGCCAGGCATAATTATTCCCTTGTCTTCTGAGTCCCTAAAATGTGCCAGCTACGTCCAGACACACACCACCATAAATCTAATTTTTGGGAAGAAAAAGTCCCTAAGTGGTAAGATGCTGCAGCTGGCTGTCTCAGAATGATGCCATTAATGGCATAAAATATAATGAATCTGTTTGACTTAACAACTGGAACATAATGGCTGATGTTATATGACCCACTTAGATCCGCTCTCTCCTCCTCCCGTTAATGCATTACCAAGTAATAACATGCACGCTGTGCCTGGCCTTCCAGTTGCTGCTACTTAACTGTAGAGCTGCTGAGTAGAAGGTGGCTGCAGGACCAAAGTCTGTAGAGGTATGGAACAAGCAAGGAGTCACTGGGAGCAGAAAGATGTCCCTCCTGGACACGTCGTGCTGCAGATTGCAGCCGCAGGGTCCCAGCACATGCTTACTGCTGTGCTTATCGCTTGAGGTGGGCATTGCCTGTGCCTGGGGGATGGTGGTGCAGAACAGAAAGAAATGCCAAACTACCTGCTCCAGTTTGGCCCCGCTGAGAAGGAATTGAGGGTTAGGTGAATATGTTATGAACGAGCTCCCACAGAAAACTGGTTAAGAAAGTTTTGGGTTTCTTTCCATCCCCTGTGAGAGAAGTGCCTTCTTACCCTAGGAGAGCCCTGGAAAGGAGGAGGGTGAGATTTGGGGTGGAAATAGGCAAGAGTGGCAAGGGAGGGAACCACTGCTTTCACAAAGCAGTGCTCTTGCTGAAGGGCTCTCTTCCAGGTCCCTCTGTACTGAAAAACTTGGCAATTTAAGGTAAGGTGCTAGAAAAGCAACAAAAGAATCGGAGCAACTGCTAGGAGTAACTGGTTGCCAACTGAGACTTCAGACAACCATAGGGATGACAAGGAGGAGGAACAGAGGTCTGACATTTCTTCCCATTTCTCCAGTTTATTCTCTTTGTGTTCTACATCTGTTAGTCTTTCCCCTGGTGTGGGAACTGCCTTCCTCCTGTCTAAGGGGTTTTCAGAAAGTGTGTGTTGCAGGGTTGATGAAGGAGTTGCAGTGCAGTGACGCTCTTTCCCTGTGAGACTGGATGGACCACTAAAGAGAAGTGCTGCTAGAGAATAATTCTTTCTTGCTCCCTGGGAAATGCAATAAGGCTTGTCTGTGGTAAATGACCTTTCCCTTCAGGCCTGCAGGCAGCAGGGTGGGTAAAGTGATGTGCTGTGGCTCCAACACCATGGGCTGGGGCCATGTTCTGAACAGTCTCCCCAGTTCACTCCTTTGGGTGGCAAAGCTGGAGGTGGGGCAGACATCAAGCTGTTTGTGCCACCCTTTTTGATTTGGGTGGGCATAGCTGATGTAGACCATCGTCAGCTAGACTAGAGGGTGGCCTGCTTGACTTGGCCACCACTGTGCCAGCTGAACCAGCTCTAGGTGGGTTTCCTTCACAATGTCCTGAGAAATCAGCTGTGTGCCTTGCTTTTCATCCTTCCAGCACAGGGTGTTTTCTGTGATCATCCCCTGCTATCAGAGGACACAGAGCCTTCTCCAGGCCACAAAAATCAGAGTGATTTTGGCATGGGAGAAATTATGTAGATCATGGGATGCCTGGAACTGGGGAGTGGTACCCACATGGGAATGGCATCCATGAAAAACTTGGTCTTCAAATAGTCTTTCCCTGGATCCAGAAGCCATGGAGTGAGTCGTTTTTTCTCTCCTGTCTCTCACATGATCTTGCTTGCAGCTGGCCCATGGTTAGTGGTCTGACTGCTGTGCTGGCAGAGAGCGACTGTGTGCTGAAGGGCTGGAAGGGCTGTTGGGGAGCAGCAATTAGGTCAATGTGGAGCCACATTGGATCTGCGTGGTAACCCTGGGGCTTTGCAGATGTGGCTTTGTCTCTGATACAGAAATGAGTGGAGGTTTGGTTTGCCCACACTGCTGTCACAAGACTGCTGTGACAGCAAATGGAGGGGAGAGGAAATTATAGAGAAAATTGGTTAACCATCTGCTCCAGGTCGGACTGCAGCACTGCTCCCTGATTTCAAATCATCCCTTTTTCAATTGCTTGAGGTTTTTTTTTACTTCTTGCAGCTGCCATCATCTGTGACTCTGTTCCCTGCCATAAGCAGAGAGTGGGGCAGGGCTCCCTGCCAGGCAGCTGCCCATCCTGACTTCCCTGCCCAGGCCTCACTGCATCCCACCTTGGAAAGGACCTACAAGAGCTCTGGCCCAAGGCGAATACCGCTGTCCTGGACTCTGCCCCCGGCCCCTACAGATGCTCTCACCCTGCAAGTCTTGAGTACTGTGTCCAGTTTTGGGCCTCTTGCTACAGGAAGGATGCTGAGATGCTGGAGCACGTCCAGAGAAGGGTGATGAAACTGGTGAAGGATCTGAAGCCCATTCCTATGAGGAACAGCTGAGGGAGCTGGGGCTTTTTAGTCTTGAGAAAAAGAGGCTGAGGGGAGACTTTATCGCTCTCTACAGCTGCCTGCAAGGTGGTTGCAGAGATGTTGGGGTCGGTCTCTTCTCTCTGGTGACAAGTGATAGGACAAGAGGGAGTGGCTTGAAATTGCACCAGGGGAGATTTAGTTTAGATATCATGAAGAATTTCTTTACTGAAAGGGCTGTCAGGCATTGGAACAGGCTGCCCAGGAAGGTGGTGGAGTCACTGTCCCTGGAGGGATTTAAAAGGCATGTAGATGAAGTCCTTAAGGACATGGTCTAAAGGTGGACTAGGCAGGGTTAGGCTGCGGTTGGACTTGATAATCTAACGGGTCTCTTCCAACCCAGATGATTCTATGATTCTATGAAGTCTGTCTTTTTGCAACAGAGGGAAAGGAGAAACACAGAGGCAGCTCATAGTTCCTGCCATTTGCTAGCACGTGTAGCAGCCTTCCAGCCCTTGCCCTGAGGAGCTGGTGTCTGTACTTTTGCCTCCTGTTGCTCCTCTCCCTGCGTGTTCCTGAGCTGCTGTTGCCCAACAGAACATTTTTGGGATGTGCTGGTCAAGGCCAGTGGCACAGGGAGTCTGCCACATCTAAGCTGCTGAGCCTTTCCTGAGGAAGATGGCTCCATGCCCACAGCACAGCTGGGAAACTGAGCCCTGCCATGGCTGGGAGGTTGGATGCTGAGATGGACGTACCCGTGGCTCTTACCTGGTGAGGGCACAACTGTATAAAAAGCTAGACCTGGGCTAAGCAGGGCCCACACAGTCTCTGCTTAGTCTCCTTTGGTCTTCAGCTGCAGCTGGAGTGGTGTGGTGAGGTCACTGGGGTCTGTCTGGGTCTTGCTCCACTTTGGTGTGTGTTTGCAGTAGCTCTCCCCAGCTTGGGTCTGTGCTTCTCTGTGCCAGGAACCACATGGGTGTCCGGCTTGGTGTGCCCTGCACTCTGAGGGCCTGTCCTCACTCAGGTCCTTGCTCAGACTTGATGCTTCCCATCACCAGTGAATCTTGTTTCCCTGCAGGCTCTGATCCAGCTGCCTCCCTACATCTCCCAGTGCGAGGAGGTTCTCCAGTTCTTTGAGGCACGACCTGATGACTTGACGCCCCCCAAAGAGTAAGTTGTTTGGGTAGCTGCTGGTTGGGGTGGTGGTGACACACAAACTGCCTTGAACTTGCTGGTATCCATCATCAAAGTTAGAGGTTTATCAGCAGTTCACCCCGTGAGTCACAGATCTGTCATTTGGAGGTTTTCTTAGAGAGGGAACAGGGGCTGTGCAGCTTGAGGTGGACACCTCTGTGCACTCAGCCAACTCCTGGCATAACCTTCTCCAGTGGGGAAGCGGAATCACTTCTCAGGGACCCCATGAATTGTTGGTCTCCTCATGAGCTGCTTTCTACTCACAGATGCTGGCTTCAGAAACATGGTCAGTCTGAAAAGCCTCATTTCACATGGTTACTAACCACCCGTGCCGTGTTTGAAAGCCTCTTTCCCTTAGCCATGTCCACAAGCCCCATCCGTATCAGCGCTACGGAGTCTTTCCATGCAAAACAAGGAATGTTTGCAAGGAATCTCGCGTGCCTTACGCAACTCTGTGTGGTTATAAGTCTTGTGACTATGAGCTACTTTGGCCAGGAGCCACCCATCTCTTACTAATCACAAGCAGCATAAATCTGAGCAGCCGCCTCCATGTCCTGCTATGCTGCGCTCTCTTTTTATGCTGCATGTGACACCATGTGCAGCTCTACCAAAGGTTGAGCAATGGAAGAGGCTTGATTAATTGTGAGAGGAAGGGCAGTAAATTGATTTGACATCATTCTGTATTGGAAGGGTGTGGGTATAAAGGGATTTAGTTTTCTCCTCAGAGCAGCAGTGCTGAGCCTTTCAGGTCTCCAGCTAAGTATTACGCTTCTGTGGACTATATATTTTCTCTGCACTTTTGATTTTTTTCATTCCATCTCTTAATTCTCCCTTCCCTCCCCCCAACTTTGCTTTTCTCCTTTGGCTCCAGTCTCTATTTGCTTGGCCTGTCATCATTCCTCCAGCAGCTCACAGTCACTTGATGAGATTGGTCTGAGGGCCTCGCAGCCCATTAACTAATTGCATGCTGTCGGCTGGTGCTCTCATCCATCCTGCCCAGCTACTGCTCACCACTTAACCTGCCACCTCACGGTCATCCCTCAGCAAAGGCAGTAGCTCAGGGGCAAGCAAGAGACACAAGGAAAAGATGAGCTCGCAAGGACGTTGCAGTGGGGGTTTATCGCAGGGGTTGTTTTGGGACATGGGGACTTCCTGTGCCTGAGTCTTGGGAGCTCTGCGTGAGAGGGTGATGGGCTGTGTTGCAAAGGGAGTTGCTTATTGAATCCGCCTGTAGCTGAGGCACTGTCATACATGGTGGACTGAAGGGCAGCTTCATCCTTGCACCCAGATTTCTCACCTTCCTTTTGTCTCGTAAACTGATCCAGAAATTTGGCAGGGTGGGGCTGTGGCTGGAACAAGGATCACATTGGGATGTGGAGACCTTTGGGTGCTGAGCGTTAGCCGCAGAGCGATGCAGCTCAGCGGTGTTTGAAGCTGTAGTTCCTGGTCCTCCAGCCAAGCAGCAACCAGTGCCATGTCCCCCATTGTCCCCTCAGTTTGGGTTCAACAGACAAGGGGAGCGGAAGCACCAGCCCAACACCCAGTCCCAAGCACGTGCTTGTGTTGCAGGGCCCATCCTTGGGTCCATCCTGCAGTGTCCTGTGGGACTGCTGGGCAGCACCCAGCACTCGCTGCAGAACTGCCATGTGTTTGTGGGTGTTTGGTCATGGTGGTGCTGGGTGGGTGAGCAGGTGATGCACCACTGATTCTGGCAGTGGGTTGTGCTCCATCCCGCTGCCTGCTCCTCTCTGGGGAGGAGAGCTGAGCTTACGGCATGCAGAAGGACTTTGCAGGTGACTCTTGTCCACTTGCCTCCAGCAGCAAAAAGGCTACAGCGTCTCAAGGACATCTCTCTTGTGTTTCCTATCCCAGCCTGAATGCCAGAGGGGTATTTATTAGCTACAATTCAAAATGCTAATTAATAAAAGTCCTTGACTCTCTCTCCTCTGGAGAGATTGGTGGGAGCCCTTTCTGGAGCCCGGAGTGCTGGCAGGCTGCCAGCTTACCAATAACGAGATGAGAGCTGTGATAGACGGCTGGGCTGGATCAGACGTGATGGCGTGTCTGGGGTTTGGCCGGATGTCATCGTTCAGCCAGCAGATAAATACTTTTCTCCGAGAAGTTGAAAGGCAGCCAGGCCATGGACAGAGTGCAGAAACGGGGGGGAAAAAGGCAAAAAAAGAAAGGCAGCTTTTCTTGCAGGGTGGCTGAGAGGTGGGAATGAGGAGGGGAAGATCAGCATGCTCTGTGCTGAGCCAAGCAGCTGCTCTCACGGCACTGTGGTCAGGACCCTTCCTGCTCCCCATCCCTTGCCTCGGCTTC
Source organism: Zapornia atra (assembly GCA_013400835.1). Classification (NCBI taxonomy): domain Eukaryota; kingdom Metazoa; phylum Chordata; class Aves; order Gruiformes; family Rallidae; genus Zapornia; species Zapornia atra. The sequence goes on along the minus strand of VZTU01002712.1, from coordinate 29,489 downwards.
CCCAGCTGACAGCTGGAGTCGCAGCACGCCCGCGGCAGTGGCAGCTGGTGGCAGCGAAGGGGACGTGCCTTTGGGTGCTGTTGGATGCACCCTCTGCTTGAGTGTGTTTTTTCTGGGGCACACATCACCCCAAAATGGGAAACCACTTTCAGGGGCCATAGCTGACTGCAGGGTCAGAAGCTCTGAGTTTCTGTGATGGATGAATGTTTGGAAATGGTAAGAGGAGGTCGGACAGCCCGTGCACCCAGCTCTGGGCCCCTGCAGTGTGTGCTTTCCCCAGCACCGGGGCTCTTCCTGGGCTGAGCCAGGGCTTTCCTTCTGCTTTCCAACAGCGCAACTCCATTCAGTGCCCCTTTACCAGTGTTGGGAGCACTGACAGAAACAGTTCTGCAGCTTGAGTCCCTCAGCCCTTCTCAAGCTTTCACCCACTGTACAAGCCCCAGCCCCGCTGTCAGCATGTGCAAAGGGAGATGAAGTGGCCAAGGGCTGAGTGGAGAGGGAAAGACTCAAGCACTGACTTTGCACATCCTTTTTCCCCCATCATTCCCAGTTGGGTGGTAGGTCACAGCTGAAAACAGAGCTGAGACACAAGTCTCCAGCAGTCAGGGGGTGGAAGAGGGAGGTGAAAACCTTCCTTCATCCCCTCTGCACACTCCTGCCAATTTTCCAGTATCCTCCTGCCCAGAGAGACCGTTTCAAACAGGAGAGTGGATTGAGGTTGTGGTGTTTCCACTGGCAATGGTGATCAGTGGCTTTTGTGATGTGGATCCCTATCCAGCAAGCTCTGGACTGGGATAATTCAACTGCTTCCAACTCAGAGGACTGCTTGGTGGGTCAGAGAGGGGCTGTAATCTGGAGGCATTGGTTACATTTGGGAAGAGGTGACTCCATAGGGCAGTGGTGCGGGGTGGATGAAGAAATGGTTATGGAAAGAAAAATCCTCAGGAAATTTAGCAATCGGAGGGGATGTGGGATTTTTCTCCCTGGTGTTGGATGGAAGCCCTGTGAAAACTAGTTTCAAAGGAGAGAAATCATTAAATTCCTTCTCCCTGCATATCTCAGTAGGTCACATGCTTGGCTGTTGAGGTAGGATGTTGCTGTGTGCACCCGCCTTACCTCCCATCCATCTTTTTACAGTTTAAAGTCGTTTTGAACCACAGCAGAAAGTTTCTGGAGTAAGGCTGGGGCAGTCTGCATGGTTGGGCACAGAGCCACTGCTGAGTCAAGGCATTCAGCTCCCGACTCTCCTCGCCAGCTGAGTTTCAGCTCTGCGACACGTGGGAGCCCAGGTTAACTCCACAGTGAAGCAGGATCCTAAGTGGTTGTGTAATAATTGTCTGCAGTGCACAAGCAGGCTGTGCTGGGGAAGGAGCCATCATCGGGCTGCTCCACTGCTGTCCTCTGTGTGCAAGGTACCTCTGGCTGTCAGATCCACTTTCATTAGAAGCAGCTTTCATTGTTTGGTAGCTGAGCATCCCATCATGTATCAGTTGTTGTTTTGAACCTGTTAGCTTCTGAACCTGATTTTTTTTTCCCCCAGTGGAGGCACAGGTACCTGTAGAGCAAATTTACTGTGTCTTAACATGCTTAAAAGTTGTCCTCAAGGACCCCTCCTCACTGCTTTTGGGGACTGTGGATTCACAGTTTGAAAGGTACCAGCTTCAGGATGCCCTGATGTATTTAAAACACAGAAATTCCTCTTCTCTGAAGTATCTTCCTCCTTACGCACTGGGTCTGTCAGTCCAGCAGGTCTCCTGCAACGGGAGGGCAGGGCCAAAAGGCTGACGTGGGCTGCCCCGGACAGCATGTGCGGGATTGGGGCGGGCAGCGGTCCCAGCAGCAGGACTCTGAAGGCTTGTTAAGGGCTCATGACCTCTCCCAGAGCAGATGATGGCAGAGGTGGAGGCCCTGTCTCAGTGAAGGCTGCAGCGCCTGCGATTACATCTGTGCCCATCCTGTCTCTGGAGATCACAGCTGGGGGTTTGGCCGGTGAACTTCAGCTGCCGTTTCTCCATACTCAGTGAGGTTGCTTGGTTTTCCCAGCCAGTACCACCCAAATAGCGTACTGGGAGCAATGCTTTCTGCCTGCTGGGTGGGCCGTGGGCTGGTGGGGAACCAGAGAAACCCCACATCTGACTTGCCTAGTCTGCAGATGGATGAGAAAGCTCCTCCTGCCACCACTAAGAAAACATCCTTCAGGAACGGACACGTAGCTTGGGCTGCTGCTTCCCAGATGAGGTGATCTTCAGAGCTGTTCACGTGAAGGGAGAGTGGGTGGCTTTCCCTGCTGCCATCTCAGCCAGCAGCGTTGTAGGACTGCGCTCTGTTTTAGAAGGTGGCTTCTTGGGCTTGGTCCTCTCCTGGCAGGAAGGCAGCCTGTGTATATCCAGGCAGGTTAAATGACACAAGCCGGCAAGTGTGTTTATCCAAACCACCATCCATCGCCACCCCTCCCTCCAGCCTTGACCTGCTATCACTGGTGCTGCTCACAGCAGTGGGTCCTTGCCTCAACTTCCCAACCCTCCTGGGTCTTGGTGGCTGCAGCTTCTGCTGCCACGGTTACGGTTATACACCCCAAAGATATTGAAAACTGAGAGAGTAAGCACTGAGGAACAACATTTACATCCCAGTGATGTCTTCCAGCTCTGGTACTGAACTCCTCTGGGCAAACTCCACTGGCAGCAGGACCACTGATAGCAGCCATAGCCTGGGACAGCTTCAAAAGATATTTTTTTTTTCCATCCTTTATGTATGTGCAGGGACTTAAGGAGCTCACATCGCCAGCTTGCCTTCCTGCTCTTTCTTCTGAACAGCCCTTGGCTAAAGGGAGACTTTTGGGGTGTTCCAGAGGCAGTTCATCTTTTCTGTGGTGGATGTTTTCCATGCTGGGGTGGAGAACCAAGTGCAGCAGGAGTAACCGTGCTGCTCCCTGCCGTGTGCCAGGGGAAGGCATCACTGTCACTGTAGGGAGAAGGGGGGCAGCAGGGCCCAGGTCCTGCATGTGGACCAAATTTGGGCTCTGCTGAATCAGGGTAGGGCGGTGATGGCTGGAAGCTGTGTGTGCCATCCAACCTGGAAGGTGTCTAATAATGAGCTGGGACCTGCCCAGATGAGGAAGCGTGTGCTGCTAACAAGGTTCTGCCTGCAGCAACTTCAACAGCCCATCATTATGCTATTAATACCAAAGCCCTGGTGATGGGCGGGTAGGTGGGGTTGGCACTGGCAGTCACAGTAATGGATTGCTTCCTGGATGCAGACTGACAGGGACTCCAGGCAGGCACCAGCCCCAGTAAATCAGAGAAGGGAGAACTGGGTTACAACGAGAATTAGCCCTGATGGGATCTGACCGTGCCAGCTTGTCTCCTGTATGGGCTGACTGCAAGGTCAGGCTTAGGGCCATGGTGCTGGCAGCCATCTGTGGGTGAAGGATTTGTTGTCTGGTCAAAAATGTCAGAAGAGGACGCTGACAGAAGCATGTTTCCATCATTGCAGCAGGGAGCAGAACTGTTCCTTTCCCTTGTTTCTATAAATTGGAAGTGTAGACTTGTAGCCCGGGTCTTCCAGAAGCATCTTCTCTTCTTGCTTCCCCATAGTGTGTCATGTCCTTACCTTTCCTCGTGGATGGGCTGTGCCAGGAGCAAATTTTTCTTGTCCCCTTTGCATGGTCTTTGGGGGGTAGCAGGGACATGAAGCTGTGGGCCAGGTCACAGGGGATTTAATAGAAAAAGTGGAGGCTCAGGTCCCTGCTCCAAAATGCAGTGGCTGCCCCACCTAGGAAGCCATTCCAGGAGCTTTTGCTGGTAAACTGGAGATCCCTGAGTTGATGGATTTTGGTTTGGATAAGGACGCTTGCTGGCTTGTGGGTTTTAAGCTGTGTCCCACTATCCAGACAAATTACAGCTTGTATTATAATTGTTTGTTTTGCAGTTCTCCTGGTGCCTACGTGCAGACTCACCAGGAGCTCAGGCTGGATCTCTGCTCCAAAATAGTGGCTTACCTCACTCTCAACTGATAACTGTCTTTCCTAGATGACAGCAGACAGAAATATCAGAGGAGTCGAGTCCACTCTGAAAAAATACACTTAGTGCCAGTGTGAACTCCTCGCAGGGACAGAGTACTTGATTTTCTGTGCTCACAGGACAGCTTTCTGAGCCTGAAGGTTCAGCTTGGCCAACTCTGCCATGGTTACACGCAGGGATAGCACCGGTGCTGTGGTGTGGGGGACAGGGGCTCTATTCAGTGCTTAGTGGAGCATTTGCTAAACACCAGTTCTCCCAGACAAGAGCTCTGTTGTACCCCAGTTTTCAGTCTGTCTTGTCTGCATAAACTTTGCTAAGACTTCTAACATCTCCAGGCTTTCTAAATATTTACAAGATTAACTGCCTCCTGACAGCTGTTTTGATGGCATTACTGTATTACAGAAGGTTGGGGTTTTTTACAAGAGCCAGGGATTTTTTTTGTGTAGGAGGTATTTTCTTGGAATGGTGACCTCAGATCTGTCTCATCTTGCATGTTGATCGTGGCTCCTGTGTGACTGGCTCTAGAGCAGCTGGAGTTGTCTTCCTTGCACTGATGCTCCGCTGTCCCTCTCCAGCTCAGTGAGCTGGCTGTGGTCAGGGCTGTGGGGCAGTAGGGGTGATGCTGAGGTCCCTGAGCTGTGTGTCAGGACATCTTCTTCCTGTAAGTCCCATTGCGAGGTGGGAATCTCAGAGCCACCTCCCTGCAGCACGCCATGGCCTGCCTAGCCTAGCAGCCACCACACAGGAGTGCCTTAGAAAGAGTTTCGTGTCAAGCAAGCTTGTAACAGTTCTTCTCTAGACACTGTCCTAGCCTTTAGGGTTTTCCTGGTTTTATAATTAATATTTTTAATTAACATTTCTTGCCTGAATTATGACCCTGTAAGCCCATGAAGACTTTCAGTGTCTGTCTTGCAGTAAGTTTACTGGCTCACCTACATACTGCTGAAGTACAGCCAGATTCTGTTTGTTCTGAACCTACCTCCTAAGCTGTTAGCTTTGCCTCACGGACTCACTGCAGCGTTGTGCTTCTCATCTTGCTCCTTCCATCACTGGATCCACAGGGATGCTGTCTGATACACTAGAGAAGATGCTTGAGAAACCTGACTTTTTTTCCCTAAAAAACTCAAAAGTGTCATGGGAAGTATTCATTGGTGCTAAGAGTTCTCCATGGGTCAGTTTTCATTCAGGATTGCACTGGGTGATCATTAGGTTCTTAAAGGACACTAAACTGAGGCCACTGCACCCTGGGACTGGCTTCTTGGCTGTGCTTTGAGTCTCTGGTCACACGGGAATCCTTCCTTGCCTGTGAAACAAGCACTGTTAATACCAAGGAGCTGGGAAGGTCCTGAGAAGCAGCTGTAGAATCAGCCGTGGGTTTCACCGCCTGGGAAGCTTTGTGTGGCTGGCTGATGGCACATAGTCATTCATAGCTGTGTGTGTTGGTGCTTTGTAACTATGCTGTGGCTGCCTGGTTCATCTGCACAGCCTGGCTGTTGTGGGGGTGAGAGCTAAATGAGCTTCACAATGGGAGGCAGAGAGGCCTTTCCTTCTCTTCTGGAGCCACCAGTTTCCAGGAAGCTGTGTGTGCAGGCCCCGCTGCATGCCTTTCTCTGCTCCGTTGGGAATGGAGGAGGAAGAGATGCTGCCCGGAGTTTATTGCTGTTTCCCGTCTTGTCTGAGCTCTTGTCCCCTCTGTGGTGGTGGGCTGGGGCTGCTGGTCTGAAGACGTGCAGCTCTTTGTATCGGTGCCAGGAACAACCCAGCAGCAAAGCGAAACTGCAGCTCCTTCCTTGCCCACTCACTCAGATGGAGCAGCCGGTGAAAGGAAACGGGGGATGAGTTACAGTAACAGGTTTAGCAGATGGCAGGGAAAAACCAACAGTTCTTTCCCTCAGCGCCTGCCTGTCAGCATGAGGGTGCCACGCCGACCTGCTGACCTCCAGCACGCTCACCTGGCCTGGCTTTGTCCCTTCCCCACTGTACTGCTGAGCTGGTGCAAATTTAATGGGGCTTATTGATAAACTCTGACTTAACTCTGCAGGGAGGTCTCTGTTTAGAAATGGTTTTGGGATGCTCTGTCCAGGAGATTCCTTCGTTAGTCTCTACAGCTGGGACCTGGCGTTCAGGTCTTGGCCCAGTCCTGTGGTCTCTGAACTTAACAGAGAGTTTCCAGTTTCTAGTTAAGTGTCCTGTTTGTTTCCAGCCTGGCTTTGTTGCATTTCTTTTACTTTTACTGATAACTCCATGGATGAATACCAAAGGTTTAAGGTGCAAAATGAGGGAGGGGACCAGGAGGATAAGGCATTGCAAGCAAGACATGTTGCCAGGATGGGTGGGCAGCCTTTGACAGCAGCCAAGTCCCAGCATCACCCTGTGGCTCCAGGGGAACCAAATGTCTGCAGTAATTACAGTCTGAAAATGCAGATAAGCTTGAAAGAGAACAAAGCATAGCCCAGGTCTGGCTGGCTTTCTTGCTGAGCATGGAGAGATTTCTTTACTTGGCCTGAAAAACTAATAGGAGGGAGTGGAAAAGGTTGCTTTTGCCAGTCAACTTGGTAAGCAGATGAAGGGGCTCCTGTGGCCTGTTTGGGCTGGTTTCCAAGCAGTGGTCAGGCAGCTCAAAGCCTCAGCAGGGTCCCCTTACCACCAGGTGAACGTTTCCCTCCTTGGAAGCTCCAGTGTCTGCTCTGTCCTTGTTATTTTTCCTGGAAGTACCAAGGATCAATGCATGTCTCCTGGTACCAAAATATTTCATCTTGTCCAGATAGTCTTGATCTGTCACATGTGTGATTCTGAGGAGGAGGGAGAATAGTCTCCTCTGTAAGTGAAGGGGGAGCAGGTTACCATCACCCCACACTATGGCAGCATTTCAAGGCCACAGCATTGAATTATATGAAAGTATTAAGAGCTCTTTTGTAGCAACATGGACTGCTGTGGTTGGGCTGGGGACAGAGGGTTTCAGGCTGGTTGGGTATCTTAGCTTGTAACCATGATATTTTGAGGCTTTTCTGGGCCCACATTTTATTTGATCTGGTGTTTGGTTTTTAATCATGAAGTCCCCAAGATTTCTTTGTGCCTGAAGAGGGTTGTGCTTGTGCCCTGTGTTTGAGGCTGTTCAGCAACCATGTTTCTTGGCAACAGGAAGATAAGAGAAGGGACCCAGGACCTGTGGTTTCTAACCCATCTCATCAGCAGTGTGGCCAGTGCTGGCTGTAGCAAGAGGACTTGGGCTGAAGCTACCTCATTGCTTCCTTATAACCACCAATAGCTCCTGCTTGCTCTGTCCTGGAGGCATTTTTTTCTGCTGCACAGCCCTGAAGTTCATCCTCTTTATAACACTTCAGTGCCTTGTTCTGTTTTGGGGTGTAAATGCTTGCCCCATCTTGGTCCCTGAGAAAGGTGTAGGAGATGGACAAGTGTCATGTTTCCCCTCTTTGTCTGTTGTAAAAGTGGTGCCCAGTTCTCTGGTAGCTGTGGTCTGTACTGGGAGCAGTTCTGGGGGTTTGGGCTTCCCAGACTCCTGACTCTTCTGCCAGATCATCCCAATCCACCCTCCTTTGCCAAGTGACAATGGTGAGAGTTGTGGCTCTCAGACCAAGCCACCGAGGAGCCCAGGCCAGCAACTGAGCCTCACTCTGGGAAAGACAAAAGCATTAAATTAGTAACAGAGGGGTGAAGAGACAGGCTGTTAGCAAGGCGAGTGATGACCATGTCACCCATTGGGATGTTAGTTGTTTGAGGGAGGTCAGTGGTCCCACCAGGGCCAGCACTGCTGTGCTTTCCTGTGTGGTTTTGTCACTTGGACAATAACCAACCCAGCTGCCCCATGCCTCTGCTGACACTCTTCCTTCTCTTTTTCAGGGAGCCCATTGGAAAGAAGAGGTCTGGTAAGGACTCCTTTCCTCTCCGCCGGTTCCGCCAGCTCCTCCTTTCACCCACAGCCGTGGTCTCCTGGAGTGGGACAAGGGTCTGGCCCCATGGCTGTGCTCCCCTGTGGGGTGTGGGGCTTTCCAACACAGCATGCCCCCTCCATCCCCCCAGGGTTTCAGTGCAGCTTCCCAGACCCAGTCTCACACCTCCTGTGGCACTCCCAGAGGTGGATGGATGCCTGCAGCTCTCCATGCTGCCCTGGCCTCCCTGTTCATTCATTAGTCATTGCCACCATTACTGCCACTGCCTGTTTGTTTCCCTCCCCACCTCATGCCTTGTTTCCCAACATTTTGTTCCTCCATCAGGGTTTATCCAGAGAACGGCCTCTTTCCTGCAGAGAGGTAGTAACAGCCGCTTGCTACCTGGCCCTTGCTCTTGCTTTGCCTTTCGCGGGGGGACACCTGCTCAGGCTGGGTGGCCGAGCCCCTTGCAAGAAGCTGTCACGTCCCCCGTAGCTTTCTGTGGTGGCTGGTGGTCGCGGGGCGGTAGCAGAGAGGAGGTATGATGGGCCTGGGACCAGTGCTTGGCTCTCAGGACAGCTCCGCATGCAGGGGCTGTCGCAGATCTTGGGTGAAGGGCTGGGCTTGTTCTGCAGCCAGGAGGATGGGGATGCAAGATTTCCCGGGTCTGAAGGAGGGTCTGAGCTGCGTGGTGGTCAGTGTGAGGTTGAAAGTTTCCCTCTGCAGCCGTGTGTTCTGCTTTCTGATCACACCAGCTGGGATGCTTTGGGTTGACAGTTGGATCTGGGATGCTCTATCCCTGCTCCTCCAGAGAGGAGAACATCTCTGAGGGACTCCCTAGGTGGCGTGTTTAAGCAGTTAACTGAGCTTCCCATAAAGAAGAGGTGGAGAGAGGAGAGGAAGAGCCTTCAGTCTGTGGATTAGGGAGGGCATCTTCAAGCTACTGGAGCCACAGAAGGTATAAAAATAGTATAAGGATCTTGGGGAAGGAAGGTCTGAGTCTTGGCTGGATGGAGATTCTGCTGAAATAGGTTGTGGGAAAGTTTCTGTCCTGAGAGTTGGCATTGCCATAAGCTGCCATAAGATGCATAAGCGAATTCATTTGTAGATGAGTAGGTTCCTCTCAGAGCAGAGAGCAAAGTACAGGGGAGATTCGAAGACTTAATTCCACTTTACTTTTTTCTACTGGATCTGCAGGGTATCCCTCCTTCAAGAGCTGAAGGTGTCCCAGCCTCTTGCCTGAGACTAGTTGTAGGATGTATATGAAAAGCTCAGATGTTTTCTGCTTGGGCAGTGGCTCCAGGTTTTGAAGTGGTGGATCTTCAACTAGCTTTGGAGGCAGGGCGAAGTCTCTGTCTGCCTCTGGGTGGGGTCCAAAACAGGCTAAGGTTTTTTTTTTTCCTTCTCCTCTCTTTTGATTAAGCAGAAGTAAAATAAATATACAATCCCCCTTGTCTTCAAAACTTCTCTTGTGTACAGGCTCAGCAGGAACATTTAGTGAACAGGGGAAAGGTGTTAAGATTCCCTGTAAGATCAATGTGTAGCTTTGAAGCCAGTCAAAGACAAGAGAAGGTAAGACCTCTCTAGGGTTGAGGTGAAGAGAAGGAAGATTTCTGCTGTGCAACTCCATTTTTTGAGGGCAGAATTCAGTTTAGGGATGCTGGCTGCCAGAGAAGCAGGAGCTCTTCTCCTCTTTGCGCACACAACTTTCTCCTGCCTTCCCACCGCAGGTTCACGGGCAGCTTCACTCTGCCGTCCTGCTGACATGGCGGCTTTATACGTGACACAGGATGTTGCTGAGGTCAAAGAGAAAATGCTGTTTGAGGTGCTGTTTGCTTGGCAAACAGGGAGGGAACAGGGAGAGTTTGGGTCACATCCAAGCCAGAGCTTGTCCTGGCAGGGCAGGATGTGATGTTTTGCCCTTGGCACCTGGCATGCATGCAGCAGCCATCAGGGAAAGGTGTGTGTGTGCAGTAGGGTTACAAAGGGCTGCTGCCTTGTGCCAGATGTGTTCAGAGACTGTCTTGTGTTTTCTGTCATCAGAAAGAGTTTTGTTCTTCTTCTGTCACCCCAAATCCTATTCTAGCTTGTGGAAGTCCCTGGGTGTTGATCGGTTCCTCCAGCCAGGTCTGCTTTGAGGCAGCAAATGTGCAGCAAGACACCAGGAAGGGACAAGGCATTGGAAAGAGCTCCCAGGCTCCTGGCACAGCAAAGCCCTGTTTTAAATGGGATTTAAGCAAGCACTGGGATGCAAAGTGGGCTAAAGTGCTGCTTGTCCTCAGCCTCCTGTAGTCACCGAGAGACTCAAGTGACATGAGCTGTTGTGAGGAGGGCCCGGTGTAAATCAGCAGTGGAAATCAAATCTGCTTCCTCTGCTGAGTGCCTTTACCTGTATCCATAATCCCACATGCCTGTGAGCCTTAGGCATGGGCCCAGGCTCTGTACAGCCTGCAGCTTGCGGGGAAATGGGTTATTCTCTGAGCTCTGAAGACTGACTTGGCCACTGATTTAGGTGTGTCTAAAAGTAGTCTTCCTATCAGTCCCCAAGACTGTTCTGAGCATTTCTATCCACTCCTCCACTCACAGTTCAACAGAACGCACAGATGGAGAGTCATGGGTTGGCTGCAGCACTGCCTTAATGCAGGGGAACCTGAAACTGTCTCCAGAGTTTATATTTGGGTGGAACTGTCCAAGAAGGCTGTCAGAGAGCTCCAGTATCCCCCTGCCAGTTTTATTTTAGATGCTGTCTTGTATGGCCACATGCTTCTTTTGCTGTGCTGTGTAACGTGCCTGCAATGGTGTAGAGACCCCGAACCACAGTATTCAGTCTGAGACAGTGAAAGCACAGCTGTCATTTCCTACAGCAGCCATAGACCTTTCTAAAACTCCTCTGGTATTTTTATGTGACTATTTTCCAGTTCTGGAAAAAACCCTGGAGAGATGAGAGGGCTTGCAAAGAGCACAGCACAACATCTAATGCCCATTTCACATGTGGACGGGAAGAAGCTCAGGTTTGCAGTACTGATCTTCATAGATACATCAGGTCTGGGAGAGGAGTGTCTGTCCTGAGAACATGGGACAGGTTAGCACAGGCCAGAGGATAGGAGGAAGAAACTTCATCCAAAACAGGGCAAAGCATGATGTTTTGGGAAGGTGCGTTAAATAGAGTGTACAGTAAGGGAAGACTTCAAATACCTGTGTCCCCTCTTTTATTTCAGTCCTGAACTCTTTTCTTCCCTCTGGAAAACAGTGTCTAAGCTCCATAAGAAAGTCCTTGCTTCAGACACTGCAAAGCCCAGAATCGGAAAGGCTGAACATGTCACAAGCACCCCTGTATTGTGAGATGTCCTGCCTGCTTTTATGCATCTCAACACTTTGGGTGAATGGCCAAGTTTCTGGTCAAACAAAACCTGGAAAGATTTGTGGGCTGACCCATCACTCCTATGTGGTGTGTCTGGAGAGCGAGGTCACTGCACAGAGCAGTCCTTGGGTGGGCAGCAGGGATGTGCACTGCTGGAGGCAGCTTCTGCCTGGCCCTGCCTGCAGAGCTGAATGCATCTCCCCAGAGGCTCTCCTGCGTCTGTGGCAGGTTCTGCAAGTCTAGTCCAAGGACCTCAGTGGTTTCTTGACCACCACACATCCCTTCTCTTGGCCACTTCTGTGTCACTCTCACTAGTGAAGGGTGTTCAGGATACAGAGTCTGTGCTCATGCCTACAGCTGTCTGCTAAACTCATTCTTTCGTGGGATCTGGACTGTACCGATGCTTCCTCCCCTCCCCAGCTGCAGAGCTTCAGTACTCTGTCTCAGACAGTAAGGTTTACACCATTGCTATTTTTAAGGGACTTAAGTCTGTCCATAAATAGGATGCTTTGTTGTTCATTTGAGTGTGTACTTTTGTGGTTGAAGACAATTATGCCAGGTGAAGACGCTCCTGAAATTAACTCCTACTTCTTCCTCCAAGCTCAGTTTACCACTTCTGTTGCTGGTTTAATAGGTACATTGGAGGATCCAGAACTGCTTGCTGAAACTACAAATAGCCTCAGAGCAATTGGTGTAATTATAGCGAGGGAGGCAGAAAGGAGAGTACTTCTCTCTTCCTATAGCTGTTATTCTCTCAGGTCTGGGTAGGTCTTCTGATCATTTTAAGCACAAACCTTTAATTGAGCTAGTAGAACAGATAGTCCTAGCATCCACCATTCACTTTTGAGGGCTATTTTTAATTTGGTCTAGTGCCTCAGTTCTGGGTTTTGGCATGGAGGAAGCTTTCATTAGTGGTAACAGATCCTCTGCACTTGTCCAGTTCACCTGGAGCTCTGCAGAGTGCTGTTTATAGCAGAATAACATGGACAATTTGCCTCCTCTCCTCTTCCTTTAAATAACATTGTCTGAAGATACACTGTCCATTTAAATCTTTGTTGTGGTCATTCTTTCTCAGAGCCAGTTTGAGAGGCTGTGACCTTGGGCACAGGAGAACTTCTCTGAGGGGAAGCAGAGCATCGTAGGGTTGCTGAAGACCTGCTAGATCTTGTCCATTTCTGCTCCTCTCTCTTGTTCTGCTCACTGCAGGATTGTGCCCTGCAATAGGTTCCCCATAGGAAAGATCTTTTGTCAGGCTGAGATCTCTCATGTGATGGGGAGCTGCTGCAATGTAGGTGTACTTGCCCACAGAAACTTCTTCCCGCTACATAGCCGGAATTTCTCTTTGCTGCATTTTGCCTTTATATTCCAAGGGACCATCATTCTCTATGTTATTTCTTTCTCACACCCTTTAGAGACTGGGAGGTAGCTGTGTCCCACGTTATCTGCCATGCTGTAGTAGTTAGAGAGCTGAGCCAGAAGTGATTTCTGCCCCCACCCACAACCGGAGGTTCAGGGTACATGCACAGCCCCTCTAAATCTGACCTAACGCCCACATCAGGTGTGTGATTCTTTTGCATCACTCGTGCTGTAATAATGAGCATTATCCTATTCCCAAAGCACCTGGCCAATATTAATTCTTACTACACCTGGGGAGAACTTGGTTCTGTAATAGTGACCTCACCTGACAGGTTGCAAAGCCACAAGGCAACCCAATGTTGGGTTGGAGGCTGTGGCCAGGGCTCTGGAGCTGCGGGTGGGAGTTTCTGACACCTGCGGCTTCTTGGAGGCTTTTGGAGGCAGATGGGGCAAGTGCTGCTGGTGCTCTGGGCAGCCGAACGCCTCACGGACGGTTTAGCAGGAGGCTGCACCCAAGCGAACCCCCTTCTTGCTCGGCACTGAGCACCCACGTCTCTGCTCGTTGGGGTCTGCAGAGCTCTGGGTCACTTTGTGGTCACACTGCACACAGCGAGCCCCTGAGCACGTGTGGGACAAAGGTAGCTGTGCTCTGCGTACAGGGTCAAGTTCAGGGCCACGTTTCTAAAGCAGAGACAGATACAAGTGGAAACCTCTGTGCCAGTGCTACCACAGCAAGTGACGCCAAGCCCTGAGGATACATCTCTCCCCAGGGCACTCTCCTAAATGAAAATGTGCTCAGAAGATACAAGCCAGCCTTGCCCTGCTGTGCCTCGTGCTGATGCCCTGGCAGAGAAGGGGCTGGTGGCTCTCCTGGGTGTCCCCTGGCCTTAGCCTGCAGTGCCACCCACAGCCTGCCCGGGCTCTGTGCACCCACTACCGCAGCTCCCCCTGGTACCCGGCTCCCCTCTGGGTGTGAGGGCCCTTTTTGGCCAAAGGAAAGCTTTGCTCCCAGTGAATCCTGCTGCTTTGCTTCTCCTTGGAGTATATTTTTTTTTCTTCTTCTTTTCTGACATGAAATTGGGATCCCCAGGATCAGCAGGAGGAGCTGAGCAGAGTTAGTGGAGCAAATAGCTGAGAGAGCAAGCCATGCTGGTGAGTCGTGAGAAGGTGGCTGAAACGTGAGGGACATGACAGGGGGATGCTGCTCTGTCCAACAAACAGCCCTCTGCCTAAGGTGTCCAAACTCTTTAGCCAGAGCCAGCAAAACTCACAGCAGGTTGTGTGTATTGAGCTGGGGTCTGAGCTAGTCCATGTGTTGGGGGTGCAGCTGATGCCAGTGCACAGGAGACTGTTCCAAGCCCCTCTCAGCCTCTGACAGCAGGGACCAGGCTGCTGTGTGCTGCTGCATACATCCGTGGTGGTGGTGGGGTTGCTTAGATAGCTCTGTCTGTGAGCAGGAAGATGGGTGGCAAGTGAAAGGTCTCACCTGGCTGTACCCATCTCACCTGGCTGCTGGTTTGGTCTCTCTCATCCTCACTCTGCCCAAGTTTCTGGCTCACATCTCACGCTGGGGTCCCCAGGATGTCCTGGAGCTGCTCACAGGCCAGCAGGTGCTTGGGAGCGGTGGCCTGCACTCTTGGGAGCTGGTGCTGACCCTGGCGCATGGGTCGGTTCTTGTCCCCCCCGTGCAGGAGCTGACTCTGCATCGGTCGACCCCTTGGTGCTGGAGCAATATGTCGTGGTGGCGGACTACCAGAAGCAGGAGAGCTCCGAGATCAGCTTGTGCGTGGGCCAGTTGGTGGATATCATTGAGAAGAACGAATCAGGTACAGAGAGTTTGGCTTGTCAGAGGGCTTTGGGTCTGCTCTTCGTTGCAGAGGAGGGGCAGGAATAGCAATCCTGTGTGTTCAGTGTTCTCCTAATAGGACCTTAAGCAAAACAGGATCCAGATATCTAACAGGGATGTCCTTGGATGGTCAGTTGAAGTGGGACATGGGGGGAAGCCACTTCAGTCTGCAGGCTGTCTATATGAGCGTGGACAAGGCTTCAGGGCTGTCTCTAATGGAAGGGTCTGAGTACCCCTGTGCCAAGCGCCAGGCGCCATCCATCTTTTCCAGTCTCTACTTTATGCTTCTTCATGCTGAAAATCTTGGCCAACGGGTCCTGAGGACAAAAGCCATTCCCAGAGTTGGCAGGCTTGTATTTTGTTCACAGTGGGGGGCCCGCTCTCATGGTGCCCATGAAAGACCCCACTGTGCATTCACACTCCCTGCCTCCAAACACAATGAAGCATCCAGCCATGGACCAGGGGCAGGCAGCCCAGCCATTTGCTTGCTTCAAAACTTAAGCTTGCTCTTAACCTCTGCAAAAGGCTTGAGTCATGTCGTGGGCCCAGCTTCTGGAGTTCACTGAAAAGGGGAATTTATTCCCTGAAGTTAATGGAAGCTGCTTAGGGGGTTTACAGATAAATTGTGAAAATATATTTTAAAATTCTGGAAACCCAGTCCCCAGAGGATTGGTTGCTCCAGCAGCTATGCTTGAGAATAGGGAAAATAAAAGCACCCCTGAAGCAAGTGAAACCTATTAGCATAGCCAATTTAAAAGATAGGGCGAATAATTTATTTATCAAATGTCAGCCCTGGCTTTCCCTTCCGTGCAGATGACTGCTGATTCCCTCCCTGAGAATCTAGTTGTCTTTCTAAATGACTCACTGGTGAGGTTCTGAGGATAATGCTCTGTCTATTTTATACTTTTTTCCCTAAAGACACAAATAGCTTGTGCTTTTAATGACTGAGGAGCACACGTTTATTTTGATTGGCCACCTAGGGTGGCCCAGAATTGCTCATGGCTGCTATGGAGCTGGCTAGGTTTCCGCTGGGAGAGCTCATGTTTTAATCCTGCATTTGCTCAGACCTTTTAAAATTTGCTGTTTCCACAAATGTAAAGAAGGGGAGAGCACAGCAGGAGTCAGCGATTGATTTGCAGACAGTGTATTCATCTCTGCTAATTGGCCTGCGCTTGCTGACCCAGACTGAGGAAAAATGAACCATGAAGGGGAAAAAAAACCAGCATGGAAACACGGTGGCTGGAGCCCTTCAGTTCTCAGAGCTTCTCCTGCTTTTCCTGGGGAGGGAACCATGTTTAGATACCATTCAGCTGCGATTCTCCTGCGCTGCTGTCTCTGCTCCCTTTCACATAGTACTTGGTCCTGATGCTTTGGGGTCACCCCAGCCTCCTGTGTAGGCATCAAGGAGGGGGCAAAGCTCCCCCCACCGAGGTTTATGGTTTGGAGGGAGTGAGTTTTTGGCTGGTGGGAGCCCTTGGCTGAGCCATCTGCTGTTTTTCTTGTCAGGCTGGTGGTTTGTGAGCACGACAGAGGAGCAAGGCTGGGTGCCAGCGACCTGCCTGGAGGCCCAGGATGGTGTCCAGGATGAGTTCTCAATGCAGCCTGATGAAGGTAAGAAGGTGTTGGAGACATCTGACAGCTTTTTCATGCTGAACTGCACCGAGCTGCTTGCAGGACTGCTTAGCCCTCCCCGACTTAGGCAGGGCAAGAGCCCAGGGATGGGCAAATCCACTTGTGCTCTGTAGTCATGTCTGCCCATAATGGTCCTGCCCACCTGGCGCTCTGCTCCAATGCTGTAGCGGGAGTGGAACAGCTGGATACTGGTAACATAACTGCTGGCCTTTCTGCTCCCTCACAATGGGGCTGAAAGTGCCACCTCCAGGGATCACCCAGTTGTGCCATCCCAATGCCTCCTTTAGGCTCCAGGGAGCTATTTTACCTGCATAGGAGGAGGAGGAGCAAAGCTCAGGTCCTGGGACAATTCCCCTGTCTTCTAAACCCACGCAGAACAAAGAGCATGCATGAGCTCACGTAATGAGAACAGCAAGGTTGCAACATCTGCTTAGAGGACATCTGAAACACTCCTGGAGAATGTATCCTTCCCGTTGATCACTGTATGCTCAAAGTACTGCTGTAGCTGGCTCAGCACCTTGCCTGGGGAGATGGAGGTGGGAGGGCAGGTTCAGACCAGGGAGGGCCCCCATGAGGGCAAGTACAGTCTCTGTGCCACTATGGTGTCAGCCCTCTCTCCTCTTGGACCTGACATGCCACCTCCTTATGTCCTCTCTTGTCCTTTTCCTGCTTCCCCAACATGCTTTTCCTAGTCCCATGGAGATACTGGTCTCTGCCCAGGCACGTTGGCCGCCGTCGGACTCTTGGGGACTTGTACACCAGTGGATGGGGTCAAGGTGGACTTCATAATAGAGACTTGTTCAGCTGCCCGTGTTTTGTGCCTGGAGCCTTGTCTGCATGTGTGTTTGCTTTGCATGTGATGGACCCTGCTTGTGTCAGTCCTCAATGTGTGCCATATGTGCTTCTCAGCCTTCTATTAGACCCACTTATGCCCACCTCTCTTTCCTCTATCAGATGATCCTTCTTTTTGAGGCTTGTTTTGTGTACAGAGGCTGGAGTTTCTGCTTGCCCTCAACACATGTATCCAGGCTTTGTGCAACTGGTGCCTTATTACCTGTAAGAATAACTCCTCTGAGCCATGGCCCTGGGGTTGGTGGCTCAGATGGGGTCAGGATGGGAAGAGACGGGTTGTTTTTGCTGGATGTGACAGGGCATTTTCTGCTTTGACTTATTTGCATGAAGGGGGTGGGAAATCAAGCCCTTAGAGGGCTGTGCTCCTCCAAGAAGACAAAGCCACACATGACAGGGATGTATGAATGTCCAAAGGTGTGAGTTTTGGCAGTAGACTTTTCCCAAATGGCCTTCACTCTCTTGTGGCACTGTTTAAGCCAGGCAGTTGCTTTCCTGGCTTTCATCCAGAGAGCACAGGACAAGGTGAGGGAGAGGGGTGGATGGATGCACCTGTTTGTCTGACATGCTGTCCGCATGGCTGTTAGGATGTTTCCCCTTCCTCTTGAAGGGAAGAGCATCCATGTCCCTGCTTACCATTCTCTGGTCTAGTGGACAGGACATCAGAGTCTTCTCCAGGCTTACCACATGGCTTTGACCAATGTCTTGGAGGACCCAACTGTTGGCCAGTGAAGTTCGTGCACAGCTGCTGTTGTAAAGCGGTTTGAGAGCTGTGCATGAGAGCATGTCTCTGTGTGTGGGTTTACTCCCTGGTGTCTGTGGGATGACTTTCCCTCTCTAGAGGACAGATCTTCTATAAAGACTCTGAGAGAGAAATTTGAACTGAAATGGATGCATGGAAGGGATTTTGTGAAGAGCAGGTGAAAAGAGAGAGGTCTTTTTTAAAGATAGCCTTTAGTCCTAAGGGAGAGAAGGAACCTCCTTTAGACAGTTTCTCCTTGGACCAGCCTAGCTCACCAAAGCTTACATTTCCAAATGCAGCTGGGTTTGTTTTGAAATACATTTCACTGGCATTTCTTTCATGAATGGTTGTGAACTTCTGTGTCTCTGCACCTGTATTACAACATGAATTATCATTATATAAAGGACTCAACTACTGTTTGACTGAATCCAGGTTTCCATAAAACAAGATGAAACTGTGTTTTCTTTCCAACAGAGGAGAAGTACACTGTTATCTACCCATATACGGCAAGAGACCAGGATGAAATGAACCTGGACAAAGGAGCTGTGGTGGAGGTGATCCAGAAGAACCTGGAGGGCTGGTGGAAAATCAGGTACCATCCCTACCCCTTCTTCTTCCCTGGCACTGCAGCTGGGGCTGTGCAAAGCAGAGACCTGATGTGCATGGGATGTACAGTCCAAAGGCAAGTCTAGGGTATCAGGAAGGGCAGAGGACCAGAACTCATTTCTCTCCATCCTTACAAACTAAGGCTAGCTGATGTTCAGGGCTTCAGCCAAGCATAGCTGTGGTTAAACATCTTTCAAATCCCCCGACTTCCTGTGCTGGGAGGTGGACCACATCCCGGTGTCACATGCCCCAGCAGTGCAAGGGGAACTGGTGTGAGAGCGTTATGTCATGTGCTGCTGATAGGAAAACCAGTGAGTGTCCTGGAGGCAGGCTGGATCTGCCGGCTGTGTTAGGAGGCTCCAGCGGAGACAGGCCACTGTCTGGGCCAGGTCTGCTGTGTGCAGGGTGTGCTGTGGCCAAAGACTCCAGATCATCCTGAGCTGATGTTTGTTTTCTCCTGGAAACCCATTTTCTCTTGTCTGTGGTGTAGCAAACGGCCGGACTTGAGCCGGGTGGGAGCATGTGCTGCAATTTTCTTAACCTTACACTGAACCTCTGGTCTTGGCAGCAGCAAAGCCCCAGAAAAACATCCATTGACTTTTTAAGCAGAGGAGAGCTGCCATGAGAGCTCTAAAGGCAATTACAAGCTCCGTAGCTGGTGCCATATGAGCCGCAGCCCAGCCAGCGGGAGAGTCTCTGACGCTGGCGCCCAACCCTCCAGCATGGCAGGGAGACTCCATGGATGTGGTTTCTCAATCAGATGGGGGCTGGTTTCTCTTGTAAACAATGCAGATTTAGAGCAGGGAAGGGATCCAGGCTGCCGGCACTTAGGGAGAGGGCTTGTGCTTTCTCCAAAGCCAGGTGCATCAGTCCTAGCAGCAGCGCCCTGGATTTTCCCTCTGCCTCCCCTGCCAGGGTGCTTCATTCTGGAAATGGTGCCATTGCTGCGGTGAAAAGGAAATCAGGCTTCACACCATTCCCAGCCCTCGGCCTGATGGCTATGGCCAGCTTCTGTGGCACCATTAGGCATGGCTGGAGCTCTCCAGGTGCCCACATGCAGTACCTTTGTTCAACGTGTGTCCTGAGCTCTGGCACTGGATGTCCGATGGCTCAACACCACTCGAGCACAGCGGGTCGCTCCTCCAGGGAGGGCCTGCTGCCCTGGGCCTCTGTGCAGTGATGCGGATGTTGTTGTCACTGCAGGTACCAGGGCCAAGAAGGCTGGGCCCCTGCCTCCTACCTCAAAAAGGGGAACGGAGAGGTGTTCCCACAAAAGCTGGGTTCAGGCTCCTCCGCTCAGTCATGTGCCTTGGATCTGGATGGCATCTCCCGGCAGCAGGTCATGGCGAGCCGAGAGAAGGATGGGCTCTCTGGCCAAAGGGATGGGAGATTCGACAGCCGTCCCCTGCCCAATGCTGACATCCGACGCAGTAAGTGGCCGGTCAGGAGGAGGCTGGTGGTGGTTGGGGTGTCAGTGCAGCCTTTCCTGCAGGCTTTTGGGTGATGTAACGGGGTGTGAGGGAGGCAGAAGGCTTCCAGGAGCTGGGAGCTCTGCAGGTGACATGGCAGTGGCCGAAGGTGCAGGACCACAGTGCTGCCTAGGGACCTGCTGAGGATGAGCAAACATGATGGGGGTGAAAGCCCCCTGCCCCAGACTGGAGATGCTCTCCTGGGGCATTTTAACCTCTCTGCAGGCCAGGTCTTCTGGATCAGGCCTGCAATGAAAAAGCAGTTTCGTGCAGTGACCTCAGCTGCATTTCCCAGCAGCACCTGATGGTGCAAAGCTGGTTTCTATTCCAGTGGGTTTCTCAAAAATTGGGTGACACATGCCACTCGGAGTACTGGGCAGACAGGTTCCTCCTTCGACTTCCTTGCCCATGGGGCAGGCTTGGTCCTTGCCTTTCTGTTTTCTCTTTCACTTGTCTTTTGTGAACACACATGTGACTAAAAGCCAGAAACTCAACAGTATCTGAAATTTTTCCTCTACAGAGTCACCAAAGATGAGGCAGAGACCCCCTCCTCGCCGAGATCTCACCATAGTAAGTTCCAGCTGATGCATGGGCACAGCAATGGCACAGGGAGTTGGAGAGGACCACTGAAAGGTCACTGGTTATTCTTTCTCTGGTACCCTGCCTGTGTACCATGGGCTCTGCTCGTGGTCAAGACTGGGGTGCTCACGCCACCTCTCTGCTGTCTTAAGAGGCTTTTCTTCACCTGTGGTCATTAAATGAAGTGTTGGCCAGTCTGTCCCACAAGGCTGTGTTGCCAGTGGGAGGCTGCAGACTGGCTCCCTCCCTCCTGGAGGGTGACTGCTCTCAGGGAGAGCTCTGGCACCGAGCAGTTTTCTGCTCAGCCTGGAAATGGTTTGCTGGTTTGTGTTGGTGAGGGTGTCATGTGGGCACAGCTCATCTCCCTGGCCTGGCCATGCTGGCTCGTGCCTCTGCAGGCTCATGGTCTCTGTGGGTGTTGTGTCACACCTTCGGTAGGAACAGGCTGATGAGTCTTCTTTTGTCTTGACACAGCCACGTGGTTTGAACCTGCCGAAACCTCCTGTTCCTCCTCAAGTGGAAGAGGAGTATTACACCATCGCTGACTTCCAGACCACCATCCCTGATGGTATCAGCTTCCAGGCAGGAATGAAAGTAGAGGTGAGGCCGTGACTTTCCCTTCTTGCATCTTTGTGTGAATGCAGCTCTCCTGACTCCCTAGGAGCTGTTTCAGGCAGGAGCTCCCTTTCCAAGCAGGGAAGATCTGCTCACTGTGGCATTCTGGGTGGAAACCAGGCATGGTGGTCCTTGTGATTGCCTCTGTGTACCGTTACCATCCCAGGGCTCTCCTGGAGTGGGAGAGAAAGGTGTGCGAGCTCATGAAACTTTGGAGTCCCTGTGGCCTCCCGCCCCCCAAGTGTGTGAGTGCTGTGTTGTCTGAGCTAGTGGAAACTAAAACCACATCACAAATAGGGGTAGAGGTGGTGGGGTTTCCTTATTTCGGCCAGGTGTAAAGTTAAAAGCCCTTCCAGGACTGCTTTCTGAGCAGACCCGGTTTTGCTGGCAGAATCCTTCTTGCGGATGTGATGTTGCTTTTCAGACTTTACAAGCTGTGCCTCTCGAAGAGGGTTTTTCCTTTTCGGCTGCCCCAGCGAGCCCCTCACAGGCCCCAGACCCGCTTCTGGAGCACGCAGCGGCCGGGCAGTTGCTGCTCCCCGCGGTACCGCTGCCGGGTGATCGCTCCAACAGTGCCGCGCAGTGGCCGCCACGGTATCCAGCATCCCGGCCCCGCATCCCGGCCCTGCCTCCCGGACAGGATGGCGACGGCACAGCCGCTGGTCCCTGACATGCCTAGGTCATTCCTCCATCCTTTCGCAAGCAGGTCCCCTTCCCGGGCAGAGGTTGTTAACAGGTTCCACTCCTGTTAGGACCCCAGTCCGTAGCTTTTGGTTACCAGGATGGGGAGGCACCGAGGCCATCTACATGCCTCTGACATCATTTCAGAGACACCCAGCATGCCCTCTTGCACAGAGAGGGCTCCTGCAGGGATGTCTGAGGTTTTCTTTCCCCTTGGCAGGTGATTGAGAAGAACCTGAGTGGCTGGTGGTACATTCAGATTGAGGAGAAGGAGGGTTGGGCCCCTGCCACGTTCATCGACAAGTACAAGAAAACCAGCAACGCGTCCAGGCCGAATTTCCTGGCTCCACTACCCAACGAGATGGCCCAGCTCCGGCTCGGCGATGCCACAGCAGAGAGCAGCGCTGGCGAGGACGTGACGGGACCGTGCCGTCCTCTGCCAGAGGCTCCTCCCAATGGTATGGACTGTGGTGGGAAGTGGGCCAAAGACTGGAAGGGGAAGGAGGCTCCTGAGACTGGGGACCTAGGCTTTGCTGGTGGCTACGAGGAGATCTCAGACCGCGACACAGAGGAGAAGCCCAGCCTGCCGCCCAGGAAGGAGTCCATCATTAAATCAGAAGGCGAGTTACTGGAGAGGCAGAGGCCTCCCCCCAAGCCCCCAGGCATGATTTTGCCTATGATCCCACCCAAGCAGTCAGCAGCCCCGAAGGACAGCAAGAAGCCTGAGCTGAAACCAGAGAAGGGCAAACTCTTCCAACTGAAAAATGAAATGGGTCTGGAATGTGGACACAAGGTGTCAGCCAAGGAAGTGAAAAAGCCAAACCTCCGACCCATTGTCAAGCCAACCAAGCCAAAAGCTGAGCCTGTGGAGGACAAGCCTGAGCCCATCGCCCAGAATCCATTCTTGAAATCAAGACCTCAGATCAGGCCAAAACCCACTGCAGCCCCTCGGACTGACCCACCTCCATCTGATGATAAATTGGACATTTGCAGCCTGAGGAGCAAGCTTAGACCTGCAAAATGCCCAGAGAAACCCTCCGAGCAGGACAACGCCGGTGAAAGCTCCTTCAGTAATGTCATCGTCTCTTCGGAGGCTTCAGGAAGGTTTCAGGAGCGACCGAGCATGGAAAGCAAACCCCTGCCTAAGCTGGACAGCTACATCAGCAAAGAGGCACTGCCCAAGTCTTCCCAGGGCCCAGGAAACACCTCAGGTGCCAGGGAGCCCCCGCCACAGCGTCCTGTTGTGCCACCCCGCAGACCACCCCCCCCAAAGAAAACAGGGGGTCCTGCCTCTGCCCCCACAGTGGAGCTCAGGGCGCCGGCACGGGAATCACCTGAAATCAGGTCATCCCCGGTGCCGGGGAGGCCCATGTTGGTCCCTCCAAAAGCCAAGCCATTCCTCTCTGCCTCTGTCCTAGATGAAGCCAAAGTGAAAAGCAGTGTAAGCCCAAAGGTCATCTCCAAGCCAGTGGAGAGGGGGGAAGCCAAGGAGAGGACCTCAGCCCCTGTCTCTAGTCAGGACATCTCCAGGGAAGCTCTCTACGTGGCAGTGGCGGATTTTGAAGGTGATGAGGAGACCAACAGCTTTAAAGAAGGGACATTGTTTGAAGTTCGTGAGAAGAACAGCAGCGGCTGGTGGTTTTGCAAGGTCCTGACTGGGGGGCCATGCTGGGAGGGCTGGATCCCTTCCAATTACCTGCGGAAGAAGCCATAGCTGCTCCTCTGCTTGCACGGCTGGAGGTTCCCTGGTCTCTCACCTGCGTATTTAATTAGCAGATTAATTTATAGTTTTCTGTGAGGCTGGCTTTAAAAAAGAAAGGTAATAATTGAGATCCCACGCATCCCAGCTGGTGCCTGTTGGCATCAGCTTGGAGGAAGCAGCTCGGTCTCCCTTCCCCACCCGTGTGCTCTCACCTGTCCCCCCTCCCTGGTCCCCCCACCCTGAGCACTGCGCTCCGGGCGGCCGCACCGGCAGCCCGGTTGTGTGGCTGCAGCTGCTCTGGCCAAGCTTCGTGGCATATGATGGCTACAGTGGTTCTCCATGCTGGGGAGATGGACCTTGATAGACATTTTTGCCACCTGCATGGGGAATTGAAAAGAAACATGGCAGTAACCAGGGAGAGAAGTGAACCGTGGAACGGTACCAACAACAGAAATCTGGCCATGCAAAAGGATTTGCCTTTCCCCCAGGCTCCGCGTCGCGGTCGGGTGCTGTGGGTCAGGTGTGTAGCAGAGCCATAGGGAACATGGCAAAAAGGAGGAACGACTGCTGACAACATGGTCCCTGCGTTGTGCTCTGGTGAAGGTCTGTGCCTTGCTCCCCTGGCCCGTGCGTGCCACAGGACCACCCCTTGGTCTTTCCCTGCTCCACAACAAATGTTAACATCAACACCCTCCCAGTGGAAAGAAAAATATGGAAAATCACACACGCACACGTATGTAACAGGTCCTCTCTGTGCTGATCCAGGACACTATGCAGGCTTCTCCCTTGCAGCATTGCAACCAAACAGCGAGAGGTGTTTTGCTTCAGTAGCTCAAGAATACTATGCAAGGCACAGAGGACCAAAGTGACTCCAAAAGCCCTGGAAAGAGGACGCTTTGCTTTCATTCCCACACGGACTGCCCTGCCTGTTGGACTAACAGGGGACCACCCATTCCCATGACCCACAGAGCTTCCCCGGGCTGGCGGGCAGCAGCCGGGAGGTGGGTCCTTCAGTAGGTGCTGATCTTATCAAGTGCAATCCAGAATGTGGGAGTTCAGCTCCTCATCACAACCAGTTGTGAGGCGTGTCTGGTGCTCAGGGGCTCCCTGCCTTGTTTCTCACCCCCATCTTCCAGGTACTTTCATTTCATCCTGCGTGCCAGGCTGTTTGGGGGGCTTTAGGTCAAGCAGAGCCTGTTCGGTTTTTTTCTTTCCATGCTGACATTCCCACCTGCCAAGCCTAATCTTGCCCACAGTGATGCTTATCTCAGCAGGAGGATGAGCATGGATGAGCTCTCGTTCCTGGTGCTGCTGTCTTCCCTTCCATACTTGCCTACCTGCAGATTCATGGCCATGGTTCTCTCTCCAGAAGAGCTTTAAGCCCCGCGCTTCTGTGGGTTTGTTGCTGGCCAAACCTCTTTGGCCTTTCCAGCCAAATTGCAAGTGTAAATGCTGCAGCCACAGATTTGCAGCCACGTTATTCTGCTACTGAAAACAAGTTTTCCCTCTAATTTGAGATTGGCGGAAGTGAAGGAGCATTGTCCGCTCCCTGAATGCTCACTTCTCTCTCTGCCCCATGTTTTCTACCCTGGAAACATGGAGTTGAAGATTCATTCTGTGTACAGAATGAAAATGGTGGTGTCTCAGGCCAGGGTTGTCCTGGGAGGGTGATGGGGCAGTTTGTCCCAGCCCTGGTTTGATCTGATAGAGGAGCCCTGACCGTCCCAGCCCAGCCTTGCATCCAGAAGACCCACTGTTCATTTTCAGCCGTGGGAATTCACACAGCCCAGTCCCTGGCTAATTCCTCTCCCTCCCACCTACGGTTTTCTCTGGTGGCACATCAGCCTCTGATCGGGCTGACTCACCTGAGCTGGCAATAAACAATACATCTGCAAACCAATCCAATAACAGAGCTCCTTTCGTGGCACATTGCAAGGTGTTGATGTGCTCCCAGGGGAGTTGCAGGGTGGGTTGGGGAACAATGCTGCCTTGTCTCTGCGCATCTCTTCCTCCAGTAAATCCCTTTTGCTTTGAAAAGCAATGGGGACAGGGTGAGTTAAGCCAGAGCTGCCCAGCAGCCAAATCCAGCCCCCATTGTATCTGGGGAGGGGGCAGGACTTGTGTCCCTGTCTGCTCTGGCAGTGTCACGCAGGGAGCGGAGGAGCTGTGTGCCCTTCCCCTGTGGCAGTCTGTCCTTGCTCTCTCTGCTGAATGGGCTTTTGACTGCAGAAGTGTCTCCTTTTTCTTGCTTAGAGACCTCACTGCCCCCAGCTTTCCTCAGAGGGGCAAGGCTTCTTCTCTTGCCTCCATACTACATGAGGGCTATTTCTGCTTTCCTCCCAGACTGAACCTCAGAACTGGTAGTGCTTTGTTTTGCTGACACAAGTACTGTATTTGGCTCATTGAGCGTGTGACAGGATGGCTCCCTTGTTCCCAAAGAGCTTCCAAGAAGGCACGGTGAGTGCCCAGGTTGGGAGTCACCCTCAGCAGGGTGCCCACACCGGCAGCCTTGCCCCTTCCTATTGCTCTTCCATCTGTGAAGGGACCACTGGCTGAACAGCAGGTCCCATCAGGAGGGTGCCACGAGCCACTGGGCTGTCAGGGCTTTACCCTCCCTGGCCCAACACATCCCCTCGGTTCCAAAGCCACGTGTGCCCTCTGCCAGGCTGCACATCCTCCCTCTATGTTGCTGTTAAATGCAGCCAAGCTCCCCGACTACCTCGTGAGGAGGAGGAGGACGGATGGGATGCAGAGCTTGTCACCCCATCTGCCAAAGACCAACCTCCCTCCTTCCCCACCACCAGCGCAGCCCCATCGCCGGGGACTGCGGCAAGGGGAGGCATCGCCGTGGCTTGGGGTGGAGAAGCTGGGTGTTGGGAGAGCTGCAGGTCCCTGTCAGGCTGGTGGCCCTGCTGCACACTGCTCCTTCATGCAAGCTCCTGGAGCCCGTTTGTCTGTCCGTGTCTCGCTGTATTATGTACGCGCGTATCAATCTACATTACCTGTGGGCGGGTGGGGGGGTCAGCAGAGAATAGATGTAGCTGTGTAAATGCTGTAGCTAGACTTTCACCATTAAGGGACTGGTTTGGTTTTTTTATTTGTTGGGGTTTTTTTGGTGGGTTTGGTTGGGGTTTTTTTTTTAAGAAATAAAAAGAAAGTGCCTGACTGGTTTCAAGCACCCTTGTGAACCCGTGTCTGGCTGGTGTATGTCTGGGGTGCTGTTGCAAGGAGGAGAACTGCTCTCCTGCCCAGAGCAATAGTATCTCTGCCCAGGGAGGTGTTTGTACTCTGGCACATGTCATTTGTTACTGCAATGGTGGTACCAGCAAGGGCCCTGACCCACTGAGCGTCACACCCTCCTGCCATGGAGGAGCCATCCCCAGGTGACACAGTTTTCTGTCCTCAGACACTTTTGTTGTCAGGAGAGGAACAGGGTGTTGCTGTGTCACCTGACTTCATGGGGACTTGTGGCAAGGGCTTCTGGCTGTGACATCCCTTGCCACAGGGCTGGGGCAGGTCACGTCATTTGAACTTTGGACTTTAGGGTTCCTGGCCATAAATAACCCAGCTTTCCCATCGCTGCTGTGCCCCAGGTCTCCTCTTGGGTATCCCATGGACACACTGCAGGAACAGGGGTCAGGTGTGGGTATGTGTATAGTGTCTGTGCGCTGCTTTGGCACAGGCTTCAGGCTGGCCAGGGGCGTTTATCCTGTGCAGCTGTGGCTGGGGGGCTGCAGCAGCATCAACACACCCCATGTGGGGTTTAGCCTGGGTCTCATTTTGCACTGTGTGTACCATGGTGTTGATGAAAAGGTGAAACATCGTTGATGGTAGGTTAAAGTGCTCAGCAAAGGTCTGCTTTTTTTCTTCCCATCCCTGTGACCCAGCAGAGAGAGGAGCACTGAACAGCTGAGACTCACAGCTCTGGGTTGGTGAGAGGTACCCCCTGTCCATCTGTCCGGGCAGCCTTGGCTGTACTCCCTGCAGGAGCACAGCAGGGCCTGGGAGCGGTGAGTATCACAGGGACCCTGACAACAATTTGGGTCTCGCCTTTGTACCCAAGTCCAGATGGGCATCCCAGCAAACAGGACAATGCAAGTGTTGCTGTTGTGTTACTGTGAACTTCAGCTGGCAGGCTGAGCCTGGTGATTTTGGGACAGTGTGGTGAGACCGAGGGAGTCTGCCTGTCCTGAGGGGTTCTGGGCTTCTGCCTGGCCAGGGCATGGGGCTGCATTGATGGAAAAGGCTCAAGCTAAAGCTGGGGTTGGACCCCAGAGCCCAAGTGCCTTCTGGCAGAGGGCTCTGGTATTGAACACATGCACTGCTTGGTAAGGGGTAGTCAAGAAGGGTGGGAAAAAAGGTATGGAAGAGCATCTTCCACTGGCCCAACTTACTGCCTGGGACATGTGAGCCTAATCCACACAGCTCCTGCACAGGGCTGCAAGAACAGTATACAGGCTGTGCAGGCAGCAGGTAACAGCCCCGTGCCTGCCACTTTGCACATAGCATCAGGGTCTGTGTTGCTTCCCCACCCCCCAACAACTGGTGTTCACTCACCTGCTCACAGTATGTACCCCATGCCAGGAGCGCACACCTGCCCACCCACTCTCCAGGCAGGGCCTGTGTATCAGCAGCACACCATGCAGCAGCTGCCCTGATGCTGTCACCTCCCTCACACCCAGCAGCAGCTGAGCGTCCTGAGGAGCAATTCAGGTCCTGTGACACAGCCTGGAGCATTGCATGTGGGCCCATCCCACCTCAGGCATGTTCTTGCAGCTGGCTCCTGGCACTGAGTGATGCAAGTTGCCCACATCTCCAGCACTTGTGTGGCCGCACTGAGTGGAGCTGGCAGGGTGCTAATGAGATTTGGGCTTTGGCCATGGGAGGCTTGGCTTGGGCTGGTACCCACATCATGGCACCCAGGCTGGCAGAGGGGAGGAGAGTGACCAGGGGGAGGGGCGGCCGCTGTGGGTGCAGGTGATGGGAGCGGGTGGTGGTCTTCCACACTGATCCTAGGGCTTGGGCTGGCAGTGGCTGGAGCAGGTCATCACACATGCTAAATGGTGCAGATTCACTCCGTGGCCTGAGACTGGCAGCATTACTCTGCTGGCAGCGCACGAGGATCGGTTCTCTGCATAAAATGGGACAGCAGAGTTTATAAAAAGGCATTTTGGAATAAATAGCCATTGTCGGGCTCCTTTGCCACCTGCAACTCACGAGGGTTTTTGTGGAAATGCTTAACTATGGCCATGCTCTTGCCAGGGCAGAGTTATGAATGAATTCTTCCACTCTGCTTTAAACCACATCTGAGGCTGCTTGACTGGTGTCTGGCTTCTGCGGGCCACATTTGGGGATATAAACAGTTTACAGAGCAGCCTTCTGTTGGCCTCTGCTTGTGAAATCCAGAGCCAGGCATTGCTACAAAACAAGAAGTAAAAAAGGAAAAAAAGAAAAAGCATCCCTCGTGCCTGTGTCTGCATCACCCCCTCCCAGGGCCAGCCCACACGGTCCCCAGGCTGCCGCAGCCCCAGCACGGGCACACAGCGGGGTCAGGCTGGTAGTTGCCCTGCTTGAGTCACTGCAGCTTGGATGAGGAACCTGGGGCATTTGGAGAGAGCATCCGCCACAGGACCCCCAACCCCTCTATCCCAAAACCACATCCCACTCTTACTGCAGCAACCAGCCAAATTTTCAAGGATTTGACACATTAAATGAGCCAAGAATCATCATCCCCCCACCCTGCCCATCAAGGGGCTGAGCAGCCATTGGGCAGTGGCCTCCCAGGAGCAAAGCAAAGCTCATGTGAGGTGTTTCAAGTGCCTACCTTGAATTTTTCTTCAAGCAGAGGTGCCTGAGCTGAACAGGGGCTCCCAGCCTCTGCGTATTAATATCACCACGCTTCAGGAATAAAGGATTCGCTCACCTTCCAGGTCAAAGGCCTTTAAACATCCAGGAGCACTCTTTACAAGCCAAAGGTTTATTTGTTTCATAAACAAGTAAAATTATATTAATGTAAAACAGGTAAATGGACAAAAGTAAAACACACAGCACTGAACACAACGCTATAGCAAACTGACACGTAGAAGTGCAGTTCCCTCCCTCGTGCGATGCCCCCCTCCCACCCCACCCCCCACCCTGGTCC